>APFE030427628.1:3199-13908 GCA_000404065.3 Pinus taeda
TATATGTCCTTAAACATTAATATTCAATTCCACTTTGCCATGGAGATAATTAACATGCAAAAAGGTTTTGTTACAATACCATGGCCTCAAGCTATGGATTATTAATACCACATTCCCTAAAAACACAACTCATGTTCATATGAATTATTTTTTAATTAAAAGAACAATATAGGCATAACATTTTGATAGATGGACCTCATTTTTTTTTGTTAAGCATGGTAGTACCTCTTTTTTCTATTAATTTAACAGCAAGTTACAACTATTTTTAAAAATAGTTAGGTGGGCTCAACTTTCCCTCTGCGAAACCAAGTCTATTGGCCACCTAACGGCATGGTATGGCATCCAAAAATGATAAGTCTTAAGTCTTTCTAACCACGTAATATATCTTAAGTATTTCTAACAATGAAATATATGACTGTATGTCTATACTTATCCTACCATCTACTTGCCTACTAGCATAATTGTCTATACATTGAAAAGTAAAAGCTATTCGCATAAAAAAACTATAGAAAGAGACATCATAATAACTAATCTACTTCCTCAACTGAAGAGGATTCCATTGGTGCTGATTATTTTTCATTAGACCCCGGGAGTTTTGTCGAAGAGGGGATGCAAGGTAGGTGGTTTTCTATGCGCCAGAGGCACCCATCCTACTTTTGTATTTGGAACTAGAGTTGTTGGAAGTCTTGCTTGTAGTTTGGGAAAGCCTGCATTGCGGTAGCCATGTTCAAAACTATTTGTTCCAGGGCCCTGCTGAGAATCCATTTCATAGACCAGTAAAGAAATATAGTGTGTTTAAACGGGATTACTTGACCTCGTTTATGCCCAAGATTGGGCACCAAGATCCACCAATCATCAACATCAATTTCCATTGAACCTACCTAGCGGTTCGAATCCGCCTCCCATTCCTCAATCAATTACCAAAATTCCTTAGTTTTGCCTTCATGGTAGGCTTCCACAACATCATTGATGATGCTCACATTAGGCTTTCTGCTTCTTAGTTTTCCTCTAGGTGCACTGGATTAGCCCTCTTCTTGTTTTCCTTTGTTCTTCCTGCCATGGCCTCGTGGGGTAGGGCTTCGGGTTCGAGTCACTACATGAGCCATGGTTGTAATCTTTCATCCTAAAGAAATGTCTCATTGAGGACTCGCGGGTGGTATAAAACCACAACAACCCAGCTTATGAGTCCTGTTACCAACCTGCTCACTTGTCCAGAGGCCAACAGGCACCCGTAAAACTAGAACATGGGTCTTGTCGGACTTCCTTTCTTCACAAAAAATTTTAATAGTGTTCCCCAAAACAGGTAAGGGTTCCATCCCCTTACACCAAGACTAGTAATTAGAAATCAACCTTTCGATGAAAACCCTAAGGTCCTAATGTCCACTCTTACCTTCATCCTTAAGGGGCTAAGTTAACACAAACCAACTCACATGGAAATGGCCCAAGGGTTTGCTCCCACTGGGTAGCCAGGGTGTCTTAGTAGCAGCATAGATCCCCCACACTAGTTTACCCAGCACCCACCCGTCTTGACTCAACTCAGAATTCAAGCAGCCATAGGACCGAGACTTCACAATACTACCCCAGAGCCTAGCTAGGTCAACTCTCTACAGATACGAAGCCATGGGTTTTATACTGCAAGGAGGCCAAACATAACAGGCATGGGAACTTGCCCAGTCCAATTACCATAATTTAACCCTCGAGCTGACACATGCATTATCAAGACAAAACGCAAGCCCTCGAATCCCCACAACTTCAAACTCGACCGATCCAATTATTTTATCCATAAGACTCTCTTCATGGAGAAAAAATATAGGTAATAGGCTACAATTAATCCCCTTCAAGACAGCAAGATGCCAAACATGGTAGATACAGGAACATGCCCAGTCAAATTAGCATAATATAACCACCAAACCGATGCATGCATTATCAAGACAGGACATGGAACCTCTAATCCCCACGACTTCAGACCAGGATAACCCAATTATTTTATCTAGAAGACTCTCTTCATGGATAAAAAGGAAAGGAAACAGACTACACCCCAAATATCCAGTGCTAAGGGAGGATGAAGGCACACCAGTGCCAATATTTCTCCACAACAACTAACATCATTCACCAACTTCCTTTGATCCAGGACTAGCGACTCACCTCCAAACTATTGCATGAAATCAACCATATGCCTATGCCTTGAATGGCTCCCCCTACTACCAACCACATTTTTATTACCTCCCCTCCGGCATGAGGCGACCCTGCCAGCATTGCCAGACATGTGGAAGGTGGTGGGTTTGTCCTTTGAGGTACCCATCATTTAATTGATGTGATTGCGCGGAGGATCTAGTACATGCCTCGATTAGGGAGATAAAGCTCAATCTTTGATTTGTGACTACTACTAAGAATATTTTAAAAGTTTTCATGGAGGTTAAATCCTTACTATCCAACTAAAAAGTATTGATAATTAAATTAAAATCATGGAAGGTGTATTCCAAAATAGTCATGTCTATCAACATAATTAAAAAAGAGTACTAAAAATAAATCAATTAAGGACATTTTTTTTATTATGTCAATAAGCAAATCTATTTTGGAATCGGGTTTTTATAATTTTAATTTAATTATCAATAATTATTAGGTAAATGGTATGGACTTAACCTCTATAGAATATTCTAAAATATTCTTAATAAGAGTCACAAATTAAAGGTTGAGATTTAACTCAAAGTACAAATAAAGGCAGTAAATATTTTCTTTATCTTGATAATTACTTGTGATGTTTATTATTATTACGATTCTTTATATCTTCTTTCTTTACTTCATCAAGAAATTACCAAAATCGGCAGCACATAAAACAATGGACACAAGATGTAGGCACATACCAAAGAAAAAACCCTTTCGAAGGGAAAATTCAGTCAAAGTAATTCTTCCTTTCAATAGTATTCTTTGAAACTTTTCACCCTAGACCAAGACCATACCTTCCCTCCATGCCAAGGCAGCCTCTAGAAGATTGACCTCTTCCTAAAAACTTTGACTATGCAGCAACATGCAATAGCTAACATCTTCCGGCAATAGTCCAACTTGGAAGATTTCATTCTCCTAATCCATAACATGAAATAGAGAGATACCACCACCAAAATTTTGATTTTCCTTAACTCCTTATACTCCCCCAAACTCGCATTCACTTTGGCTTCCCGACAATAGAATTTCCCAACTTCCTACTTCGCATTTCTTCCTAGAATATAGATTTTCACACTTCTTCCCAGTAGAGAGAGAATGGGAAGTGATACTCCAAATGAATTCAAATTCCTTCCTTTTATTGGCTTCTTGTGGGGTTGAATGGGTCCTTAGGCTGACCTGATCTTCTCTTAGGCCGACATGGTGTGGAGGATACATAATTCATATTTGACTCAATACTTAACCTTTTTACATGATTCGAAATCCCAAGAAGGGTCTCTTTAAATGTACAATAATTTTATAGACTCAAAATAAATCCCATAAATCCTCAATGGGGACTTTGACAAAAAACATGGTGACCCAAACCTGAAACCCGTACTTTAATAAGCCACAACAATAATAATAATAATTTTTTTCTTTATTATTTTGACAAGTACATTACATAATGACTCAAGTACATTATTGAAGACTGAACATAGTTACTTTTTCCAACAATCCCTCTTAACTAGGGAGGTATTCATAATTTCAAAGTATATGAACCATGAAGAACTTTAGGCACCGCAATGCCATGGACTTGATTCATGACCAAGGAAATCTATTCAAACAGTCAATCAATTTAGGCACCACAATGCCATGGACTAGATTCTTGACCAGGGCAATCTATCCAGCCATTCACTCAGTAGTGTAGGAACCATAATGCCATGGACTAGACTCTTGACCAGGGAAATCTATCTAGGTGGGACTAAGCTGGACTCAAGCTTTCAGTCCCTCTAGGTACCATCAAGCTTACTTTCTAACCATCAACCCAAAAATCTAGGTGTGTATCGAAAACAAAGGTCAATGATCAACACCACCTTTCCAAATTATAGACATTAACACAATGTGTCAGCTAGATGTTCTCTGAGGCAATGATTCTCTCAAAAAGATTCAACACCCCTTGATCCAGCAAATCAAGAATGACTAATCTCTACCAATCAAACTGATTGGTAACCAACATGCTTTCCTTCGAGAGATTCATCTGTACAAACACAACCCCAATCAATAATATACTTTTGCATGTACATAACCAAATACAAACCTCTGGGGTCTTCCAGGCAACAAATGTTTCTTCTCAAATTTCTATGGTAGGACTATCAACCAAATCTTTGACAGAAGATTCCTCAATCATACATTTGTCTCTCTACTTCATATGCATCAACATATTATTCAGTCAGATCTTTCTTTCCTTCTTTCAATGGCACTTCAAAATGCATTCTCCGATTTCCTTTTCTTTTTCATGGACTTAACTTAGACTTACGACTGTTAGTCCAAGTCTAGTGCATGGAACATGAAGCAAAGAACCATATGTGACACTCCCTCTCAATCAGGAAGTACCTCTTTATCCAAACTCCCTATTAATCTTAGGGAGATCTCTTTTATTCATGTTTCCTCCGGGAGATAAAATTCCTCTTTTCAACATAGAAGAATCTTTTCATGGCCTCCAACCATTTCATTAGAGTTATCATCAACCTCATCATGATTTTTATATCGAGCATATTCACCAAGTTGAAGATTTTTTACCAACACAACTTTCTTATCACATCGAGCATCTTCACCAACTTGAAGATTGTGTACATGTGCAAATTCGATAGAAAGTAAAACCAAAACTATATAAGCATGATGTTAGCCATATCAAAAACATGGAAGCATTTCAAATTTATTCATATCAGATACCCATAATTAATTATAAACAAGAAACATATACTCTTCAACATCTTGCTAAGGACTTTGTCATACACCCTAGACTACTTCATAACAACACTTATTCCATCTAGGGTTTCAATATGTCTTCCAAAGTTATTTCATACCTTAATACAACATATAAAAACCCCTAGAAACCATTCACAAATATGGATCCACAAATCGTCTAACAACCTTTCAAAATACATGTGTTAGACTTCTCACTAGGGATTCATACAAATCCTATATTTCATACAAAAGAATCAATCAAAGTCAATCACAGCTTAGTCATGAACCTGACTAACTTCCACTAGGGCTAGATCTAAAGCCCTAGATTTTCAATCAACCATCAATCAGTCACTAACATGACCAACTACTACTAAGGTTATTTGAAAACCCTAGATTTCCGAGCAATCATCATAATCAACAAAAAATTCAAATTTCAACAATTTCTTCACAAATCTCAAAGTATCATATAGTCAACATTCATCAGAGATTTCTAATTCAACTAAGGTTCGACTCCAAAACCATAGAATTCCATTTTCACAAATTCAACAATCTTATGCAAATCTCAAATCATCATATTCCAGAGATTTTACTTTGACCAAGGTTTAATTCCTAAACCTTAGATTTCCAATCTCAACAACCATTATATACATAAATCTTGGATTGTTACATTTCATACCAGACAATATCACTACTAGGATTTAACTACTAAACCATAGATTTTCATTTCAAAAATCATCTAATAGACTTCTGATTGTTATATTACACATACTAGACAATTTTAACTTCACTAGGGTTTAACTAAAACACCCTAGATTTCTAGACATCATCCTCCTAGAATCTCAGACAAGGACTTTCATTAAATCCTAAGACTCATGACCATCAATGACTAGGTTAGCAAACTAGGTTAGCAAACATATCTAGGAATTCATAACCATACATAAGCATATCATATGTCAAATAACATTAATACATATGACATAGACCAAGCTAGGGATTCAACCAAAAGGAGATATCTCTATATGCCTAGATTTCATCACCATTCAAATACATTTCATATCATGAGATAGTCAAACCCAACTTCACAAATATCAATAAGAGTTAGACACACAAACATATTGATTATAATAGGGTTTGATCAGAAAACACACACATACCAAGTAAATCAATTCTAACACAATATAAGGGTCTTTCTCATACATTCCACCAAACCCTAATGAGAAGGGTTCCAATGTAGAACGCGCATTCCACCAGACCCTAATGAGCTAGGTTCCAATGTGGAAAAATAACAAACCCTATATTACCAAAACTTCAAAGTTTCCATGATTTCAGACCTTATCATTCCATCCTAATAAGTTAAGATTTCCCGATGATACCAAAATCCCAAATATGAAATCATCAATAAAGACTTTAACTAGCAGTTCACAATATCCCTAGTTAGTTTAGGGTTTTAAACATTCACAATAGCATACCCTTCGGTTATGGTTTTCTAAAACTTGTCTAGGGTTCTACCAAATCATATTAGAATGGGGTGGGTATATTTATCAAGAGACAAATTACCCAAACAAGAATCACTAGGATTCAATATTGCTAGTCATAACAAGGTTAGTAATAGATCATCAAATGAATAATATTTTTAGTCAATGAATTCAAAGCATACCTTTGTTTATTGACTAAACTTGTCTGGAGAGATCCTCCTTCTTGCGGATATTTTCCCTAATCAATAGAGGAAGAATGGTGATTAGTATTTAACATAATCAAAACTAAAAGAATGAATGAGCCCAAAACTGAAAAGACATGTGATACTTATCTATTTCCAATACAATCTTGTTAATGGCCAAGAGATCATCCCTGAGTCTAGTTATCTTCACAAAGAAGGTTTCCACAATATCTTCTTTAGTCATCTTCTTAGTCCTCAGCTCATTCTTCAATCTTGTTACTTGACCAATGTTACTAATAGTGAATAAATTTGACAAGGCTTCATACATCTCATGAGCATGATCGATGTTAGCTATGAATGGGACAAGACTGTCTTTTATCCCTTCTACCATCAAAGTCATAGCCACCAATTCTATATCCCTGAATTTCGCTTTGTCGACATCACTGGCTTCTTTTGTATGCTTATTTACATTTCCTTTAGCCAAGTCTAACACCTTGTTATTCTCGAGGATTAGGTCAATCCTGTTCTTCTAGGGTTTGAAGTTAGATGCTCCCTCAAGCTTGATCTCCCCCTTGATAGAGTTAGACATCTTCCTTGAATATGATAGTCTCCTTCCCTGAGATAGTGCCTATGAATGGATCTGCATTTTTCTTTTTTCTTCACCAAAGCTCTGATACTCCCATCAGTTAGAGCAATCCGGTGAACATGGTGTTGATTGGAACGAACATGTTGGAAGAGATGGAGCAAGAAATGCATGTAATCAAGAAGAATCTAAAGGGAGAACATGATAGGCAGAAGAGCTATGCAGATCAGAACATAATGTTCAAGGAGTTTCAGGTTGGGGAACATGTGTACTAACGCATCAAACAGAAGAAGAGCTCCTTGCGGACTGGATCATGTGCCAAGTTGGCACATCGATTTTGTGGACCTTTTAAAATTATTTAGAGGATCAGACCAGTAGCATATCGAATTGCATTACCTCTGACAGTGAAAGTCCATGATGTTTTCCATGTGTCATTTCTTAAGAAGTATGTTAAATATGTTGATCATGTGATTCAATAGTCTGTATTGCAAGTGGAGTCAAAAGGAGAATTCTATCTCGAACCACAGTGTATATTACAAATAAATATGCTCATGCTCCAGGACCGAGCAATCGAGCAGTTTAAAGTGTATTGGAAGCACTTTGGGCACAATGAAGCTATATGGGAGATGACAGATCAAAGGCGGGCTATGTATCCTTCATTGTTTGTCGGTTGAGAAAAAGTAGTTTTGGTATGATGTTTGGTATATGATTTTTCATATGTTTGGGTGATGTTTTGATATATGTACATATATATGTGGATGTAAATGCCACAACGAGCTAAGTTGTAAAGGTACAATAAGAGGTATGCTTTTCACATTATTATGATGTTATGTTGTCATGTTGGTTTACTTATCAGCAAGGCGATCATTGTAAATACTACAACGAGCTAAGTTATAAATCTCCATGGGAGTATGTTTTCTTTTTAGTGGTTTTGCTGAGGTATAGGTGTGGTTGAACACCAAGGACAAAGTCCCCCAGGGGGCCGTTGTACCAACCCGGGTAAAAACTCCATGTAATAAAAGTTAATAAAGCAAAAATAATAACCAAGGTTTATAGGAAACTTATTCCAAGCTGAATGTTGGGAAAAAAATCCTAGTGTGGGTGTTCATGGGTTTATTATGGCTAAGGAAATTGGCAAAGGCTTTGGAAAGGAAAAATGACATTTTTGGCACATTTATTTATGAAAATAATGGAAATTAGGAGAAAAGGAAGGTGAAAGGTCACGGATTACATGCGAGGAGGAAAATGAAGGAAAATAATGGAAAACAAAGAAAAAAGAGGCCTTATTAATAAAAAGGCTTTTGAGGACCAGTTGCTACCTTTTTTCAGTTCAGTTTTGGAGCTCTCTCTCTCCCCCACTATTGGACGCTTGCGTTTTCTTGGAGCACTTTGGTATCGGATCAAGAAAGGAAAAGAAGACAAGAGGAAGGAAGGAGTAAACAAGGAAGAGTAAGATCATGTCCCTATAGCAGGATTCTTTGCAGGTATCAATTTGCATGTGTGATTTCCTTGCTATATTGGGCATGCATGGTATTGCATGTGGTTCTTTGTTGTCATGGCATGGGTTTTTATAGGTGTGGCAGTGTTTTCAACCTAGCCTTGCCATTTTCAGATAGCCATGGTGTGATGGGGTTCTCATATTTTCGTTGAGCTGGATTTCTTGACGGATTTTTAGCTGAGTGAGGTGGATCTCCAAAAGAAAGAACACATGGCCTATTGATCCCTAAACCATACTGTGGATTGTGGTAAAGCTACTGGCCTAGTGACCCCTGAACTAGACTGTGGGTTGCGGTAAAGACAAGTATTGTGTGCCTCGGTGTGCCTAGGAATCCTTGACCAGTTAATGGAGGGATATACGGTGAATCCTAGAGCTGGTTGCCCTTGATTATGCCTAGGAATCCTTACCAGTGAATGAGAGGATATACAGTAAAAACTAGAGGGTGGAGTCTCGGTTGGGTCTTAGTGATCTGATGTGAATTGCGGTAAATCATATAGACTAGGAGACATGGAAATTATTCATGGTGTAGGAGGAGAAATTTGGTGGCATCCATCCTTGTTTTATGGCCTAGTGATACAGGATGGATTATGTATAGCTTGGTTCTATTGATGAGGGTGATGTGGTGTAGCCTTGGGAAGCCCTGGTTGAGTTTGGTTTTAAGTCTCACATTCATGATTGGAATATGGCATGAGGGTGATTGGCTAAAAGGAAAATTTGGTTCAGTCAATCTATGGTTGGGTGGTTTGTGGAAGTCCCAAACCTGGTTGGCCTTTGCATCAGTAATATGAGGTTATTTCACCTTGTTAATTCATGAGTATTATAATGGTTTATATGTGGATTATATGGTTGTTAATTCCTTGGTATTTTTGTTGTTATTATGTTGGTTATGAACATGTATTATGATAGTGTATTTGTATGTCTCTCATCATGTTTTTACTTGCAAATGAATGAACAATGTATCTATGGCCTAATAGATGAAATTGCAACTAATGTGTTGAGGAATCAATGCTTCTTAGTGATTCTCAAATAAGTATGAGACCCCTATGCTCAGTTTTGTTGTTAAGACCTGTAGCATTCATTTTTGTGACATGTTTGACAAAATTCCTGTCATGGCTTCTAGGGGTCCAGTCTAGTCCTTGTTGATGTTTTTACAAATGTATCTTTGTTCCAATGTGAAATTTCATTTATGATCCCGTCATTGATTTTTGGGCGGCGACTTGGGATCTAGACCTAAAAAAGTGGTAGAAATCTCAAAGTTGTAGGCACAACACTGGGGAAAAAAGTCCCTATAAGCTCCCTTGCCCTTGTTGTGGGAGCTTCTAGAGCCTCCCAGGTGCACCCTTGTCCATATCAAGGGAGCATCTAGGGGTTTGATGCACTAAAATGTTAGTTGGTCTCAAGGCTGGTTCCTTGAGTAGTTAGGATGGCTCCTGGGAGTTTTGTTGCTAATGTGGAAGGTTTGTATGGTGTGTTTCTGTCAATTCTAGTTACTTAAGGTGAATTAGGAGGTTGAATCCCATTATAGTGTCCTCTCATCACATATTTACCCTGGTTGGTCAGTTACTTGGGTAGATGTGGGATGAGGGTGTTATAGAATTGACTTAACCAAGTCTACATGTCATGAATGCATATCTAAACAAAGAGATATGCAACTTACTTGAGAATCATAAAGAAGGTATAATGCCCTCTCAGTATAGCTGAAATAACATCTATTAGGTCATCCATTCAATAAACATTCATTTACCAATCAAATCATGATAAGAACCATAACTTGAATATGTCATGAAACCATTCTTATAACCAACATATAATTAGAATAATAAAAATGATACAACAAACAACCATCAAAGCCACATCATAAAAAGTACATTTAATCATAAAGTACAAGAGGAAATTAGATCTTACTAACACATGCAAAAGCCAACCAAGTCAAGGACTTCCACATACCACATGACCATAGATTGGGTTGAACCAAATCTTTATTTCAGCCAATCACCCACATGGCATATTCCAAGGATAAATGTGGTATCTCATGGGATAAACCAATCCATAAAAAATCAAGGGAATCTATAGGTTAAACCAAT
>APFE030427632.1:810-23301 GCA_000404065.3 Pinus taeda
CTTATAACCCTTTAAACCATCCTTATACCCAATAAATATGCACTTTTCAGATTTACTATCCAACTTGGTTCGCTTCTCCTTTGGAACATGTACATATGCATCACATACAAATACCCTCATATGTGAAAGAGAGAGTTTCTTACCAATCCATACCTCTTGTGGAGTCTTATTGTCCAACGCCGATGAAGGTGATTTGTTGACCAGGTAACATGTTGTCTCCACCTCCTTTGCCCAGAATTCTTGTCCTAACCTGGCACCATTGAGCATGCTTCTTGCCCTTTCCATCAACATCTTGTTCATTCTTTCTGCAACTCCATTTTTCTGAGGTGTATATGGAGTAGCCTTCTGCCATGCTATACCACACTTCTTACATAATTCTTCAAATTCCTTACTTCATTTTGCTGAGGTGTATATGGAGTAGTCTTTTGTCATGCTATACCACACTTCTTACAGAATTTTTCAAATTATTTACTGCAAAACTCTCCACCATTATCTATCCTCAGCACCTTTATCTTCTTCTCTATCTAGTTTTTCACCAGAACCTTAAATTCTTTAAACCTGTCAAAGACATCAGATTTCTTCTTAACGAAATATATCCATGTATTCCTTGAGAAATCATCTATAAATGATACATAGTACACAGACTTACCCAGTGACGGAACCTTCACAAGTCCAAACACATCACTGTGCACAAGCTCTAATATATGTTTCGCCCTCTTACCACCATAGGGGAAACTCACCCAATTCTGCTTCCCATATACATAATTTTCACAGAAATCAAAATCCAGAGAGCTATTACTCATACCTTCTACCATACCTTTACCACGAAATATTCGAAGGCCCTTCTCTCCAATATGTCCAAGCCTTTGATGCCATAGAATGGTCTTCTCCCTAGAGACCACTAGATTTTCTGCTCCACATTCAAGAACCATAGAACTGTTGCACCCATCAATAACAATGCTACCTTGTATCTTGTACAGAATTCCAATCCGAACTCCTCGCATCAATACCAATGCTCCCCAAACCATCTTGCATGTATTCTTCTCGAACACTGTTTTTACACCTACATCATCTAGATTGCTTACAGAAATCAGATTTTTGGCTAATGCAGGAATGTGCAGAACACCCGCAAGTGTTCTAACCCTTCCACCTTGCAACTTCAACTTTACTTTTCCGCGACCAACGATTCTGGCCTTCCTATCATCCCATAAGAAGACATCACCACCATCATATTTCTCATACTCACAAAACCACTCTCTATGGGGAGTGAAATGAAAGGATGCACTTGAATCAACCAACCATGCCGCATGATCTACATGTGTACTTGAAGAAGCCAAGTACACAACCCCACCTTCATTTGAGGTGGTTTTCGCCTCTGTAGAAGGAGCATCATCATATCCCTTTCCTTTGTCAAGAGCTTTAGATTTACAGTCCCTTTTGTAGTGCCCTTCCTTTCCACATTTCCAGCACACCACCTTTATAGGTTTTCCTGGAGATTTAGATCTCCCTCTAGATTTATATCTCCCACTCGATGACTTATTTTTGTTTCTATTCTGGGACCGTCCTCGCACAGACAAGACATCACCATTCTAGCTCTCCATATTTTTCTGTCTCATCTCCTCTGTCAGTAAGGATGAGACTATTTCATCAAATTGCAAGGCAGTTGTATTGCTACCTATTGCAATAACCAGAATATCCCACGAATCTGGTAGAGAACACAACAAACTAGTGCACTTATCTTCATCCGAAATTTTAATATCAATAGATAATAACCGACTTACCACAGTAGTAAATGCGTTCAGATGTTCTATCATTGAGTCTCCATCTTTCATCCTCAGGTTATACAAATTTTTCCGTAGGAACAGTTTATTCACCAGAGACTTAGATTGGTACAAAGTCCCTAACTTGTCCCACAAAGCCTTCCCCATAGCTTCCCCTAATATGTTCAGCAATACTGAATCTAAGACACAAAATCGTATTGTCTTCTTTGCCTTCTGATCCAACTTCTTCCATTCTTCATCGAACACTCCTGTTGGTTTAGTACCCAAATCTACCACGATCCATTGATCTTTATCCACCAACAGATCCTCCATCTTGAGTTCAACAATTCAAAACTTTGACCATTAAATTTACCGATCTCTATCTTTCCACTACTCGCCAGCTTCTTTCACCACTAGAATCGATCTCACATATCTCCCACTGAACAGGGTCTACCACAGGCCCGAGCGAAACCCCTCAGCAACAAAGGCATCCCCTTCAAGCCAAAATAGCTCTGATACCAAATGTAGGTTTTAGCCCCATACAGAAATTACCTGCATACGAATTCTAAAACACAGAAAATAAACAATGCGAGAGCATAACCCATAAAACACATATACACATAGATTTTCCCCTGGATCCCGAAACTGGGACTACCAGCTTGATTTTTCATTATATTCATTTTAATTTTACAATACATATTTATAAATTTCGAAGCATCCAATACCATAGACCAAAAAACCATTGTGTCCAAAACCATGGACCGAAAACCATCGCGTCAAAAACCATGTGCGAAAAATCATGCATAAAACCATAGTTAGGTCCGCCCAACCTAATATAGGGTCCAAAAACAAAATTTTCGGGGCACTGCCCCAGACCCCATACAATGGGGTTATCTTCACCACTCAAACCCCCTGTGACTCCCCCAGCTACGTAATCAGCGCAACGAAGGGGGGACTCTGCTCCCCTTCTAACCCCCTGGTTAACTACATGGGCTAGTCGTGGAAAGAATATAACACAACCCAACACATGACTCGCCCTCAAGTCAGTCAACTGGCACAGAGATCTTGCTGCGAATATCTCCTAGCTCCACTTGCACCATTGCTACTTCAGTCGCGCTCTGTGTGGCTGCCTGCTTCACCTGTTCGACAAGATGCTCTGTGGTTGGCCCCTCATTGTCCCACTTGATCTTCTATTGTGCAAGTTGCAGGTTCACCAACTTGTCCTCTATATTAGCAAAGACTTGGTAGGCTTCTTCCAACCAAGGATCCAACCACACCTTAAGGAATTCCTATTTCTTCTGCATGGCTTCCACTTTTGCAAGGAGTTGCTTCCCCTTCGGCAACTTGCCGAGGTGTTGCACTGTAGCCACTATGTGCACCATCGCCTGCACTTCGTCGTACTGCTGCTGAAGCTTGGAGGTCTCTATCTTTAATCTCTTCAGGTTGGGATCTTCCTATAGGGTCTTCCATACTTCCATGGCTTGCTCAAACAACATTTTGCAGTCCACCACCTCTTTCCTCTGTTGACTGGTGTACCCTTCTAGAGCCATCCCTGTAGTCAAGAAGTGGATAATATCTGTGAAGTGGTTATCTGTTGTGTGCACTGCGTAGAGTTTCGCTTTGGGTGGCCCTTCCTCCAAATTAGTAGGCTCCTCTCTTGTCTCAATGCATGACAGATGGTCAGGTCTTGCATTCAACCTTCCTAGTTTCACAATTACCTCAAAATCATATTCTTGGAATAACAACAGCCATCTGCATATTGCCCCCCAACACAGGCTTATTGACTAGGTACTTGAAGGCAAAGTGGTCTGTGTACATCTTGAAATGTATGCCCAACAGATAGTGCCTGAAATTTTGGAGCGCATACACCATAGCCAATCCCTCGCACTCTGTTGTGGAGTAATTCCTCTCAGCCTTTGATAATTTTTTGCTTGCAAATGTTATAAGGTGATCTAGTTCTCCTTCGCCAACCTGTGTTAGCACTGCTCCCAATGCAATACATGAGGCATCAACGTGCACATGGAATTCTTTCGTCCAGTCTGGGAAGACCAAGATCGGCGCAATAACCATTTTTTCCTTCAAGACATCCAGACTGCATTGACATTCTTCATTCCAATAGAATGTAGTGTCCTTCTTTAGCAACTTTTCCATGGGCATGTAATCTGATCATAAGCCTTGATGAAATTTCGATAATACCCGATAGGGCCCAGTGTTGCACGCAACTATTTAACACTCCTTGGGGCTCCCAAATTGATTATTACCACAATATTGGAAGGGTCCACCATGACTCCCTGCTTGCATACCACATGACCGAGCAAAATCTCAAAAGGGACACAAAACAAGCACTTCTTCAGGTTCAACGCAATCTAATACCTTCAGCACGTATCCAACATTAAAAGCAGACTGTCTACATGGCGCTTGACTAGCCCAAACATTGTCCAGTCATCAAAATAGACCTACAGATTTTTTTGAATAAACTCTTTGAATGTCGCAATGACTACGTGAGAGAATATCGTCGAAGCATTTTTGAGTCTGAAGGGCATCACCGTATACTAAAAACAACCCCATTCCGTTGTGAAGGTTGTTTTATTCCTATCTTCTGGCACGATCTTGATCTGATGTTATCCAGAGAACCCATCAGTAAATGAATAGGCCTCTTGTCTTCCAACATTGTCTAGGACCTCGTCAGTAAACTGTGTCAGGAAAGGATCATGGCAATTTGCAGTGTCCTGTCCTCACAATTTGTTAAAGTTGTAGAGTGCTTTGAGAAAACGACAATCTCATGGCATTGAAAGCGCGTAGTCTAAAAAGCCGTAAATTTCGCCCTTTGAAATTATGTGGGAATTACTTGCCATCTAAGTCCAAACTCGGTATATGCCTGTGATTAAGACGTTAGAAAATGCCAAGAAAACTAGCCATCATCTCGCCGTGCAATCTCATAGTTTTGAAAGCGCGTAGTCTAAAAAGACGTAAATTTCGCCCTTTGAAAGAGCGTAGTTGAAGGTACGTGGAAATTACTTGCCATCTAAGTAAGTCCACACTCCGTATATGTCTGTGATTACAGACGTTGGAAAATGCCAGAAAACTGGCCATCATCTTGCAGTGCAATCTGAGAATACATCCGATTGAATGATTGTCTCAAATTACAAATTGAGATAACAAAGATATAATATATATATAATATAATATATATATATATATATATATATATATATATATTTACAAAGTGGTATAACAAAAAATATAATTGCATTTTTTCACATGTGTACTACAAGTTCTTAAACATCAATCATTCATAGATGCCTTTTTCATATCACTTTATAATTTGCAACCGATTATTCCAACTACTCAATCATAACAACTACAATAGTAACAACAAGAAAAAAAAGGGGAATCCAATCCCAACATTGAGGTGTCCAAGACATTACCATACTATGAGACTCTTTCCTAATTATTCATCATTTGAGAACCAATGCCCCTCCAAAAGATTACATGTTAAGTTTGTTGTTTCATCGTATCAAAGGTGTCCTCCAATAACCAGCTCCTCCTCCTTTCATATTCTTAGAACCCTTAATTCTGAAGCAGGTCTCCTCGCCAATAAAGCTTGTCTTTTGGGCGAAGGAAAAACTAAAATTAATGGCATTGCTAGTTATGTTATTATCCCCTAATGATGCTCATGGTTGACCTATGTATTCCCAAAAATAATTTTTGTTCCCATTCCCTATTAGTGTCAACGATTTCCTCCCTATTAATCCCTGGTCTTTCCCCTCCCAATCAATTGTGTTCCCTCCCAAATTTGATTCCCCTCCCATTTTCCATAACTCCTCATGATATAGTAATGCAAAGCTTTATTTTGGCTCATCAACGAATGATTAAAAGAAATGCCTTGTGCCAAATCAATGTGGCATCTCTTGGGCATCATCCTCATGCAAGTGTGCCACATTTATTGGTGTTGAAAATACTAAGGGGGGGGGGGTGAATTAGCATTCCCATTGTTGTTTTTTTCAGTTAAATCATTTATATTTAGAACACAAAATGAACAACATGAATAAATGATTTTATTAATATAAACTTTACAATAAATCAAGTAAAATGTATATAGGGCTCCAACCAGTTGCCAAGCACCAACTTGGACTTTTTGTGAGGCTCCAACCTCCAGGGCACCAACCATAACTTGTTAAGGCACCAACCTTGGATTTAGGAGCACCAACTCCAAGGACACCAATCCTTCCAATTCTGAGGCACCAACCCCAAGGGCTCCAACCCTCTGTTATATATTGTCTAGATATGTTTGGTAGTTATTCTCTACTCCCAACATCTTCTTCACTGAATTTTGTCTATCTACACATTCACTACTACATCAATGACAACTTATCTTCATATGTAGGAGTCTTCAAAACTCTTCATATTGCCCTAACAGAGTCTGCAGAGTTACCTCATGATCTCCAATAATGTTTCCAAGAATTTTCCATCACAAACACTACTATATTGACATCAATGACAACCTAGATTAACAATCTCCCCCTTTGTCATTGATGCCAATATTCTTCTTCTTTGCTTCTAATTAAAGGGAGATGATATATGAGTGCCATTGAAGAAAATGAGAAATTACGAAATAAAATCATCTCTCTCAAGGTAGAAAATGAGGAAACAAAAAGAAGGGAAGACCTCTTGAAAAATAAGCTAAAAGAAAAAGAAATTGAAGATCATGAAGTTAACCCTCTCAGTGAAGAAGAACCTGAAAAGGAGGAAAAAGATAAAGAAAAACACAAGGATAAAGAACCATCTCAAATCCCATTAAAGATGAAGTTTCTCCAAAAACATCACCCAGAAGAGTAGAATATTGGCAATATAGATGAAGCGATACAAACCCAAAGATGGATGACAAGTAAACCAAAGAAAAATGATGTTGCTCTCCTATCTATGATAGAACCAGAAACATTTACTCAAGCAAGTAAGGATCCTCATTGGGTAAGAGCCATGGAAGAAGAAATGTCTCAAATCAAGAAGAATGAGACATGGGAGCTGGTACCTCATCCAAAGGATAAAAATATAATTGGAACCAAGTGGGTGTTCAAGAACAAAAAAAATGAAGATGGACAAATCATCAGAAATAAGGCAAGGCTTGTTTGTAAACGTTATTCAAAAATTGAAGGAATTGACTTTGAAGAAACCTTTGCACTAGTAGCTCTTGTGGAAGTTATAAGGATGTTCTTGGCATTTTCTTTCTCGAAAGGATTTAAAATCTATCAAATGGACGTAAAATCAGCAATAATTATCATCAAAGGATCTCAAGGCAGAAAGGCTTCAAAAGTACATCAAGGAAATCTCCATCTCCCAGGTACCAAAGTTTCTTTCTTGTTTATTGTTATTCTTGTACAAACTTTGGACACATGGCAAAAGATTGTAGGGCTTATAATGATCCCCGTCAATCTCCGAGAAGCAGTTTCACAAGAAGAAGTCATGAATTCTTATTCATGAACAACATAGAATGCTTCAAGTGTCATAACATTGGTCATATGGCACGTAATTGTAACTTGATTTGGGCACCTTATCAAGCTAGAACCATGCTAGAAAAGAAAGTTGCACAAGTATGGAGAAGAAAGCAAATACAATCTGAAAATCTCCTGAACCCTCTAGCCAACAACACATGTTGTTGACTTGATGAAGATATTCTTGATACTTCGAGTGTTTGATGATGGGATTCTGCCAAAAAGAGACCATGCATACAGTTAGGGGGAGCTTGTGATTCTTGAACATTATTGCAAAAGCTATTCATGAAAGGGTCTTTATGAAATCCTTGTTGAGCTATATTAACAATCATCCTTTGGTAAAGATCATTTCTCAAGAGTACTACGTTGAAGAACATGATCTTGTAACCATTCTTTGGACTGTTGTTGAAGATATTTTCCACTTGATCACTAAGCATAAATTGGAGCAGCAGAGAAGGCCATCCAAAGCTAGAGATTTAGGAGAACCAACTCCAAGGACACCAATCCTTCCAATTCTAAGGCACCAACCCCAAGGGCTCCAATCCTCTGCTATATATTGTCTAGATATGTTTGGTAGTTATTATTTGCTCCCAACATCTTCTTCATTGAATTTTGTCTATCTACACCTTCACTGCTACATCAATAACAGCCTATGTTCATATGAATGAGTCTTCACAGCTCTTCATATTGCCCTAACAGAGTCTGCAAAGTTACCTCATGATGATTTCAAATAGGCATCATGATCTCCAATAATGTTTCCAAGATTTGTTGAAGCCTTCCAACAAGATATCTGCGCTAAGCCTCAATGTATGCACAAAAGCAATTCTCTGTTTCCAAGCCTCTGTTATTTACTGTTGTGGTAACTGTTTCAAGCGTGACTGCTTCTCACTTTTCTTACTATCACGATCTCTTACTTCCCAGAACCAGACTTACAAACGCTTCAATGCTGGTGCTAGCTACTGCTCCCTTCAAACGATGTCAGATGAAACTTTATTTTTCCCCTTCACAGAATTGTTCTTCAAGATTCATTATGTACTTGATTAATTCATCACAGGTCCAAGCTTTTCAAAGATTAACCCAATCAACAGAATTACTTTGTCCTTCGGCTTCCTCCTGTCCTGCTGGACCTTTGGCTTCCTTCTGTCCGGCTAGACCTACAACTTACTTCTATCCTACTGGACCTTCAGCTTCCTTCTGTCCTGCTAGACCTACAACTTTCTTCTGTCCTTCTACTTACTTCTCTCTCACTCGATCATCGGCTTCTTTTGTAACTTAATTGTCTGCCAAACCTTTGGCTTCTCAACCTTTCAACTTCTTCTTTCGTTCGCTTGACCTTCCGACTTCCTTTGTTCCTTCAATTTCACGAGTTGTGAACTGTTACCTCTTCTCTGTGATAGATTCTGAGATACGTTACCCATATGGAGGTCCCACATGCCAGGTCATCACCTTTAATCACAATCGTAACTTCCGGAGGTCTTCTCATAACATAGTCGATCCCCTATGGCCGACGGAGTGGATGCAATATGATCTTAAGCAGTTGCTAATAAACCCATCAGATCCACAGCCTTATTGCAATCAACGATTTGCAGGACTTCAACTGGCACATGGATTAAAAACGGCCTTAACCTCCACATTTAACCGTGATCTAAGGGTTGACTATGAGATCGACAGCTAGGATTAAGTGTGGGACTTCAACCATGATCAAGGAATTCCGTAATTTCCTACCCCCACTCTTCCGATAGCTGTTGCTCCTCTGACTTCTCTTCACTCTTTCACTCTTCTGATATTTTTCTTCTTTACTCCTCTATTATTGATGTTGCTCTTTTTTCTTTCGATAACACTTACCCTAGGGCATATGCGATAACTTGCTTCTCTTGCTCCGATGACTTGTTTCTTTTGATGGCTTTCGATAAACTCTTCACCTTAATCTTTGGCTTCTTGCTCTTGTTTCTTTATTGGATCTACTGCGTCATTTTTTGTTCAATTATTGTTCAATTGATGTTCAATTGCTGATCAATTGACCTCCTGCATAAATTGTTGTTCAATTGATGTTCAATTATTGTTCAATTGACCTCCTGTTGTTCAATCCACTTGGGTCCTCCATCTCATCATATCATCATATATAAAACTTTCATCACTATGAGCATTATGATCAATGGGAATCAATGAAAATCATGTATCAAAGGATTTTCCATCACGAACACTGTTATATTGACATCAATGACAACCTAGATTAACAATTGGAACCTACGCAAATTAGTATCAACTTAGGCAATATTTTAAGAGTTTACATAGTTGCATCTCTACCAACATGCCTCATTTAGTCCTATTGGTAAATATTAGATTGGTGTTTAATCTCAAGCTCATGGAATACAAGGAAGGCATATTATCAATTAATTTTGTGATGATTACTCTGTCTCAGGACCCTAGAAACCATAATGTGGAGTTGCAGGATCGTAAGTGGTTATTTTATTGTCGTGTGAATAAATTGAGGAGTGTATGCACATCATTATTCACACCTTATGAGAAGGATCAGTTATGGTCTTGTTACCCTCTGAGAATTTGGAAAAGGAAAGTTTCAATAACAAGAGTGGTGTCTAGATGGTGGAGAAATTGGAAGCTCAATGATGAGCTTCAAGCAACTCGTTGAGACTTCTTCTGTTGTGAGCTCTGTTTGGGGGTAAAGCACCATTATAGTTGGGTAGTGTGGCATCTTGCTATCTCTGATTTTGAGGGAATTATTTCAATTCTCTCCTACTTTGGCTTTGTGCAAACTTGGAGAAATTTTGTTTGTTTCGTGGCCTCGGTTAAAAGTTTGGATAAAGGCAAAGATCACAACTAGGAATAGCCTACTTTTCCTTTTTGGGATTGCATCTTCTAATTTGGCTATTAAACCATCTGGTTGAAACCTTTTGAGCATTGGAAAGTATATTTGTTATCTTGTGTCTATTTTTTCTTTAGCTGGTATTTCATTTCTCACTTGACTCTGGTTTCAAAGTGAATCTCTCATGGATGCAAGTTCATCAACATTATATTCTTCAACCTCATATATATGTGATCATTGCAAAAAAGAACATCCAACTATTAATTTTGAAATCTATAGCTTGCATGTCATGCTTTACCAGTAAAAGGCCATTGATTGCAACATCTCGGACATAATTGAGTCTAAAAAACAACAAATTTCACGCTTGGAGGATGAGGTTGATGCTCTTCAAATAATTATTATGGACCTTAAGATTCAGGGTACCCAACCGGCTAGCCTAGCAAGGGAACCACCTCAAGACATTGACCTCAATCGTCCAACAAGCAGTTCTGACTGAGAAATTATGTAATGCCTGGTTTCAAATGTTTATGGCTTCTACTTTAATTTTTCTGTATATATACTACTAGGATAATAAGGGTACTAAGAGACTATGGGGTTTTTTTTGTAATCTAAGTAAGGGTAGATAGTTGCAGTTTGACATCCCAGATGTCCATGAACATATTAGCAATGTAATTCTCCTGAATATTTGTTGTAATTGGAAGAAAATTTAATACAAAGAGTACTCATTCCTCTCTTTTTTTCCCATGGAAAAATCGTAATTTAATTAATGAAAACAAAATTACATGTTGCAGATGTTGAAACGCATTACATCAAGCAGTCGAAAGACTGTTGATGAGAGGTTCAATGAGAGCAAACTAATATACAAATAAGCTGACTAATGTACAAAATGGGGAGAGTCATGTTTTTCTCCCCTTCTTCTTTTCAACCTTGTGCCATTCCCCTTGAGTCAGCATCAAAGATACGAGTGCAAGTGAGTTGAACGCATCAGGTTTGGGATTGTCCTTATCCGAATTTGAATTGTTTGGTGTATGTAGTCGTTTTGCTCCACTAGAGTCCTCTTTCTCTGGCATCTTTTCCAACTATAATTCCATGGGATCTTGTGGAGTTATCTCCTATGCTTTTGGTTCTTTGTCTGCCTAGTTATTCTCATTGGGTATGGGATCTTCCACAACCACTTCCTCCTCCTCATCAGAGTCATGGGGGGGGGGGGAATTTCCATCCCTTGGGTTGTTTCTCTGTCTTATTTTTTCTTCGTATATCTTTTTTGGCTTCTGGGCATGAGTTTTGTAGGTGTCCCGTTTGCCTACAAATTCTGCATCTAAATTTTGTGTTTTCATAGTCCAGTATCTGTGTCCAGCTCCGTTGTTGCTATTTCAGCAGTATGTGATCTGATAATCCTTTGTTGAGATCTACTTCCACACAGATACAAGCGAAATTAAATACTCTTTCCTCCAGTCTTTGTGTGTCCATTTTGATATATCGCCCAATGGAGTTGCCTATACCAACAAGGACCTATTGATCCCAAAAATGTAATGGTAGATTATGCAGCCGAACCCATACTGGAATCCTTGAAACAACCATAGTATTAGCATCAAATTCTGGAAACCAAGGTGTGATGAAGAGGCCCGTGGATCCCCAGAACCATGGTCCTTCCTGTAGTATAATGTCCCTTGCCTCAGATGAGTGGAATTTGACAATAAAAACCCTTTTAAGCATAGGTGTATTTCATAGTGTGCAGTCCAGTTTGTGAAAATCCAATGGAAAAGCTTAGTAGGTTTTGGCCAAAAACAGTTGAATCAACATATTATGGCTTGTGATTCAAAAGTATTACAATGGATATTTGTTTCTAGTATATCTATGTTTAATTCTGGAATCTAATTCAGTTGTTCCACAATATATGGACTAGGTTTAGTTCCAGCTTGCTTTGATGTTGTTGTAGGTGCATTTTTTCCTTATAGGATATTCTTAAAAGAAAATCCTCCATTTTTGTAAATTTGTTGTGTTTTGTTGTTTTTTGTTGTACTACTTCCAATTCCTCCTCTTGAATGTTTTGTTTTACTATAGGTTGCAGCTCCACCTCGTAGCCTTGGGTGAGTGTTACGATGGACATTGACATAATGTTGTAGTCCTTCAGGAGTCTAGTGTCCTGTAGTGCTCTGCCCCCAAATATCAAGAGTTGAAATCCATCAAGATATCCAATATGTTGGGAGATGAGATACTTCAAATGCAATACACTATCAGTTGAGAGAACCCAAAGCAGAAAAGGCGACCCCGGAGGGGTTTTAATAATAATATAAAATCGATGAAAATTTACCAAGTGTGGGGAATCTATGACCGCCTCAAATTTGCATTGTCGTTCTACTCCAAGTACTCTATTTTGTAAAACGTTGTGTGGATGCGTGACAGGAGAAAACCCCGTGATCACCAAATTTGCAAGGTCCTCTGTTTCAATCAATGGAGATCGCGTGTATGTATCATGATCTAGAGGCAAGAGTAGTTTGATTGTTACCTCAGTGTCCAGCAGGCCCTGCACCGCGGAATGTAAACCCCCTTCTATAACAGTGTGCAAGCATGCTTGCATAGAATCCCTTTCCACCATTTCGCTGCCGGTCGGTGAGTGATACATAGGGTCTGGGCAAATAGGAGGGTTTCTAGTCACATACACTCCAACTATTGTAGATATTTTGTGGCCGCACAGTAGCATAATGTAATGCAGTGATAGATCTATATATACCCACTCTGTCGCCGCCATCCCACATTGCTCAGGACCATTCTTTCGGAACCACAACTTATTAGTATTTATGGCTCTTATCAGAGTGTCCACCGTAGATTCCTATACACCTGCCTCAGGTTGTATCCGGTATTTTGCGGTCCAGAGTATTTGCCGCCGACCCATCATAAACAATAATGCATATGCCCATATGGAGGGAAAAAACCGCCAGGATTCAATCTCGATATACCTGTAATCCTTGTTCCCTCTGGCCCTAGGCCTGTTCATAGCCTCCACTCCCGCACCCGTGATTCCTGCGTGTGAAACCCTAGCACTCTCGCTCGCCATTTTCTCCCCCGACTTTAGATTTCCAGTAGAACCTCTGTACTCATTCCTCTTTATATAATATATAATATATATACTATATATATAATATATATCATTTTCATCCATGATCAAAGTTTGTAAAAAATAAAAAATAAAAAATGTTTGATAGTGAAATTGTATATTTTTTTAGGTAATTAATGACAAGGAAATGTTCATCTATATGATATTGAAATTAGATGTTTGTGTAGCTATAATTCAAAAAAAATTGTTGGATGTGAGTTTTTAGTGGAGTACAATTATCATAGGCCTAAACCTACTAGAAACAAAGACAAGCTATTGTTCTTTGCTTAGCTCATGCCTTACACAACAAAGATAAGCTATTGTTCTTTGCTTAGCTCATGCCTTAATGGGATGTAAGAAGAAGGGAACAAATTGACAACATATAGATTTTTAACTTTAAGAATTTGTATTGATAATTTATATTGATGGAATATTGAAATATGTAAACATTCCTTCTAACAAGGTAAACTGGTAGCAAGTTATTTTGTTATATGCTTATTTATATGTTAAATCCAATTAGAGATTGCATCATATTGTTATCCATTGTACTAAGAAACTATATTTCCTAAAATAAAGTTTCGTATCGAGTTGTCCTTAGGGTGAGCAATTGCTCTATTCTCATATAGATATTAAGTCACCCTCAAGGGGATGGGTAGCAAGTGGGTGTGAAACTCTTTCTTGTTCTACCAAATCTTATCTATAATCATGTTAAATATACAATTTCAATGTTTGGCTATGAATTGAGTTTATTCTAGTAACCACATATATAATGCATAAGCCACACCTTGGGTAGGGCCCACTTGAGGTATGATTATGTGCCAATATACATATGTATAACACTTTATTTTACTCCTACATTGACTTTCTTTGGTTATCATTTGTTTTCCAATATTATTTTTCTTGTTTCTTATAGATTTCATTTGTTGCGGAATCATGTGCTACAAAATCAATATATTCTTCGCTAAGCCTAGTACATTAGAGTTAAAAGTCAAAATCATAGGTTTAATTCCTATTGAATTTGGCATGACGGGTGCCACTAATAAATCTTAAGATGATATTACTATTAGTTCTCTGTTTCTATATAATTTTTGTTTGAGATGAATTTAAATTCAATATTGTTTCTCTCTCTTGACAGTGAGAAATGAGATGAGCTTTTGTAGCATTTATTTTAGTCGATTAGTTAGACCCTTTTCCTTTGTATATTACATCAAGTGCCTCATAAGGTTAGATGAACCCAAGTTGATAAATTAAGCAATTAAGTGATTTGAGTTCATTACCAAAAATATGAAAGTAAACAAAAACAATGGCATGTTAGGCATCATTTCTAAGGAGGCACTCAAAGGACTAGGATTTCTATCTTAGGTCAATTTCAGAAAGGCACCATATTAAAGGCAACCATAGGGAATTGTCGACTACCCCTAAAATAACCTTTGTTCAAGGTTTCATGAATTAGGCCATGTTAGATGCATAAGAAGAACAAGAACTAGAAAACAAAGAGAGAGAGAGGGAGAGAGAGAGTATTTATTTTTATGGTGCAATAGGAGCCACCCAAAATATTTTCATCTTGGAAAGAAGGAGAGGAATACGGAAACCCTCAAGAACCCAGCTTAAGAAACTTCAATCAAGGAATCCTATAGAGTAAGTAGCATGAATTAGGTCATGGTAGATGCATAAGAAGAACAATAAATAGAAAATAAAGAGAGAGAGAGAGAGAGAGGGTATTCATTTTTGTGGTGTAATTGGAGCCAACTGCAATTTTGCAATCTTGGTATAAAGGGGAGGAATACGAGGACTCTTAGGAACCCAAATTAAGAATCCTGAATTGAGGAATTCTAAAGAGAAACTAGCATCTAATATAATATACAACACTCACAAAATAAAATTCATAGTCGATACAATTATAAACCCTCCTATTTTAGAATCCTCCAATCCAAAAGGAGAAAGTCAAAATCATTAAGAAAAACATTTTAATGAATGTAATCCTTCCATTCAATCAAATGAATCTAAATCTTGGAGGAGAAAATTCTTGGGTATGGGGATAGAAGTGGGAAAGTGCAAGAACAAAGAACCAATTACATTTGAATTTCTAATCCAAGATTCTAATGGATTGGTTTAGATGAAGAACATCCCACGTTTTTCTAAAATAGTTAAAAAAAAATATAACTCCTTATTCTCAATAAAATAAATATGAAATGGTAAGTTAAAAGTAATGAGCACATCACCAGGTTAACTCAGGGAAAAACTATTGGAATACATCCACGTGTCCATTCAAAGTGACCAGATAAACAATATGATAATTTACTTTGACTCTCATTTGGGATTTAAATAGAATTATAATTTACTTTTACTTTGACTCTCATTTGGGATTTAAATAGAATTATAATTTGGTGTGCCTTTCTCGTACATTGGTTACCACTTGTATAGCCCCAAATTTTTTTTAATTTTTTTTATTTACTTTGTAAAATAACTCAACATTACCGTGTGAATTATTAGGGTTGTCTTCATTTATGTATTCTGCCATTATGACCATCCAAAATCAACACGTTAAGGATGTAGTTATTATAATTTTCATCGGTAACGGTTATCCACTGCATTCTCCATTTCGAGTCATTGAGTAAAAACATTGAGTACAAGCCACGTAGCCCCGACGAACAATTTGGAATGAGCGTATGAGACTTAAAGAATAGTGTGAGATTAATTAGTGAAGGGATCACAGTTTTGATGTATATGTATAAAATTCATAATAACCATAGACCAAGGTCTTTAAATCAATGTCGTCGTACAAGGTTGTGTGAGGACCACTAGGGTACAAGGTTGTGTCAGGACCACTAGGGTACAATACGTTGACAACCCACTATAAATGTATTTATGTATTATAATAGAAATTTTTTAAATGTATTACACAAATTTCAAAGCACTGAGTAATAAGATGTTAAATTTGATAGCCAATCAAATTAAATAAAAATAAATTAAATTATTTTTAAAAAATAATTAATTTTTATTTCTAATGTTAAATTATGAAAATATTGCATTGAATTTTTAGTCAACACCAAACTAATATGGTTTGACCAAAAGAACCAATACAATATCCAATGTGTGGCGGCATGGATTATAAGACACCAATATCTAAAAAGAAAGCAACACATACCTAAACATATGTGACTTGACATACTTGACAGTGCATGTGTAATATTTTTGATGACTTGACAAAGGTCACTTACTTTAAAGGGAAAACAATTGATATCTTGCATTAACCCACAATTCATGTTACAAAAACCTGACATTTACGTTTTGTCTTAACTTGCAATTCATACTTTAAGAAGGAAAAAGCAAGGATCCAAATGACAAATTTGAAAGGATTAATAAGATATTTGTAAGTGGCATACTTATTGTGACCTTGAAAATTATACAATCACATAATGCACTACTATGTAAGTGAAAAATAATATTAAGAATTGCTCTCAGCGTAAGGTAAGGTACACCTTATAGGGAGATAAAATAGCTATCACACCCTTTAATGTACAATGTTTATATATTGCAATACATAACTAAGGTTTAGCAATATATTAGTCAACTACTAACACATAAATGAATGAAAACTAAAGTTGAACCATAACAAAGCTTAAAGTTGATTCTTATTTCTATTTTTGTATGCTTATACCAATAACTAACTTCTCAAAGCTCAATAGTCTTCTATATATATAGTAATTAATATAATATATTAGATATATAGAGGCGAGAGAGAGAGAGAGAGAGAGAGAGAGAGAGAGAGATTTCTATCATCCATTTACAAATTGGCATAGCAAGTATATAGCTTTATGTTTCCATATGTCTTATGAGGAACACACTTGTATTTTATACAATGTGTAGTACAAATACTTAAACATTGATCATGCATAGATTTTTCTTTGTTTGTCACCTTATCATTCACATAAAGTTATCTAAACAACAAGAATCTTCTTTGTTTGTCACCTTATCGAGCTCATGACATACGAGGAAGGAATCTTCTCAGTTATTTTTGTGATGATTAATCCATCTTAGGACCCTAGAAACCATAGTGTGGATTTGCATGATTGTATGTGGTTATTTTATTACATTGTGAATAAATTGAGGAGCAAATGCACATCATTATTCACTCCTTGCGAGTAGGGTGCATTATGGTCTTGTTACCCTTTGAGAATTTGGCAAAGGAAAGTTTCGATAACAAGAGTGGCATATAGATGGTGGAGCAACTGGAAGATTAGTGATGAGATTCAGGAATCTCCTTGAGACTTCTTCTATTGTGAGCTTTGTTTGGGGGTAAAGCACCACTACAATTGGGAACTGTGGCATCTTTCTCTCTCTGGTTCTAAGGTAATTGTTTCAATTCTCTCCTACTTTGGTTGTGTACGAACCTGAAGCATTTCTATTTGTTTCATGGCTTCGTTTCACACTTTTGATAAAGGCAGAGAATTGTAGCTAGGAATAACTTTCCTTTCCTTTATGGGTTATATCTTTCTAGCTCAGCTTGCATCTTCTAATTTAGCTATTGCACCATCCGACTGAAAACTTTTGGGCATTCAAAAGTATATTGGTCATCTTGTCACTATTTTTTCTTCAGTTGGCCCTTCATTTATCACTCAACTCCGATCTCAGAGTGAATCTCTCATGGATACAAGTTCATCAACATCATATTCTTTAGCCTCATCTATATGTGATCATTACATAAAAGAACATGCACACATTAATTCTGAAATCTACAACCTGCATGTCTTGCTTGAAACAAAGGGCCTATTATTGCAACACCATGGACATAATTGAGGCGCAACAACAACAAATTTCATGCTTGGAGGATGAGGTTAATGCTATTTGAAGAATTATTATGGACCTCAAGCTTCAAGGTGCCCAGCTGACCAACCTAATAAGGGAACACCTCGAGATTGTTGAGAAATCTATAGGGCAATAGTTAGGATGATTTCTTTTTTTCTTGACAATTTCTTGTGTTGTCTTTTTACTTTTTCTTACTTGGTAGCTTCATCACTTATTATTAAGTTTGTATATCATCAAAAAAATACCAAAACAAGAAGAACAATACTACACAAGAACACACAATGTAGGTTGCAAGCTAGGGCCATGTTGAAGGCTGGAAAATAATTGCCTCAACATCAGGGAATACCACCCGGTCAAAACTTAAGGAATATTCGTTTCCAATGGAATTGGTGGTTCTGAATAGGGATAAAGGGACCAATTTTCCATGAAAGAGATATAAAAGAATAATGGAAATGAAATTAAACTAATGGAATGATTTTAAAGCTAAATATGATATCATTAAATAAACTTATTCTACGTATTTCCCAGGATAATATCTCTTGATAAGTGATTCATAAAAAGATTTCACAAAGCATGCAAAAATATAGATCATTAAACCCTTCATGAAAGGAAAACAAATAAGATAAACTAAATTAATTAAATAGTTAATTAATTTAATTGGTTAAAATTAATTACATATAAGATCAAGTTATCTCATATATAATCACAAATGATACAATCCTACACATCAATAGTGACAATGTCTAACTATTTTCAAATCATTCATATAATGAAATAACATATAATAAATTCACTGTCTATCTCCATGAAAGATAGTAGCAATATAAAGATAATAGTACCCGATACATCAATACTTTGCTCATAGAAAAGATAGCTTCTGGTTTAGCTTCTCAATTAGATAAATTTGGATTCAAACAATAGTGCAAGTTCAAAGTTGTCTATCAAAAATTTAGAACCAATTTCTAAATTCATGAAAGGGGTTTAAATAGCCTATTAATATTACAAAAATAGTAAACTAAATAAAAGTCTTCAAAAAAGCTTCAACAAATCAAGCAAAGATAAATATAACAATATGTTGAAACAAGAAATGCATGACTATGTTACAGGCTTATTCTTCATTTGTTCTCTGAGTCCACATATGTCTGTCATTGGTTTCAGTTGGGGGGACAAATCGGTTGCATGCAAATCTTCCCCGTAAATATTGCATCACTAAGTGCTAGAAGGAGTTAAGTCGTTGCATTAGAGAGACACCTCAGCACTAGCCACTAACTATGTGGTTTCACCAAGAAATGGAAATAACCTTCAAGGTTTACTTTTGACAAACTTTAGATGTCTTCGACCTTCTTCTTGGACATTCCCTTCCATGAATTCTTCAGAGTTTTGACATCTGGCAATGTGTCCTTCAAGCATTCCTGTATTAGATTGCCCTGCAATAAGGTATCACTGATGTATTTCGTGAAATTTGAAGCAAGATTTCTAGCTCTGATAATAGCCATTTCTACTTGTTTCATTTTGATGTCCCAGTCACTGGAAATGATATCTTTTTGAGATTATTCGATTCGAGGAAGATCAACGGATATTCCTTCAACACTGTCTTGTCAATCTATATTCTCAGAGATTTTCTCATCAATTTCTTCATAGAATGTCCTCATATCAGACAACTACTTAACTAAGGAATCACTAGTCTTACACAGATCATGAATTAAAGTTAATTTGTGACAAAAGAAAATATGTTTCTTAGTAAGGAGTGTATCCAGCTCTCCTGCTTCTTTTCAGACTTCATTTATTTATATATTTTCCTTTAGCTGATTAATCTTTTGTTGTAGTTGTTGTACCTGTGCATCTTTGTCCTTGATTCCTAATTCAAATTGTAGTTTCAAGTCATTGAAACTTTGTTGTCATTCGACAAAGTTTTCTTTCCATTGTTCCTCAATCACTTACCTTTCATTCTAGAGATATTGTTCTAATTGAATAATCCTCTGGTCTTTTTCCTTCATAAGTAGTTGTTGCTTTGTCAATAGCAGCACTAATATAAGCACTTGCAAACTGTGAAAGTCTGTTTAATTCTTCGTCAGGGGTTGTTTGGGCTCCTTTCCATAGAACTTGAAAAGGAGTCTCATTTGAAACTAATGGTTGTGCCTGCCCCATCTTTCTCTTCTTTCTTGAATTGCTCATTACTGCTTTCTATTTTGGACTGTAAATTATATCCAAAGGGGGGGTTTCTTCAATTTTTAGGACTATCTCCGATGTAGGAAACACTAGGATAATTTCCACATCCTCACCAACAATAGTCTTTTTGGGAGCCTCAACAGTAGTATTTTCGGGAGCCTCAGCAGTGAACGAGGTTGTCCCTTCAGGTTCTGGAACCTGCTCTGTTTCTTTGTTGATTGTAGTATTTACATTATGAGTTTCTTTAGTTGATAAGAAACGATTAAATTCCTCCCGCACTTCATCCAATTTTTTTTCTTCTTTCACTTTGATCATTTTCTCAACAACTGCAGAAGTTATCATTGAAACTTGGGAAATAATTGGATTATTTGGCGAGAAGGCTGATGTATTTGAAACTTCAACATTCTGTTGAGATTGTCTTAACAAAATTTCTGGCGGATGGGATATTCTCTGATTTCGATATTGATTGAATCTAATCAATTCTTTGCGAGTTAGATGTTTCGCCGCTAGATTTTCAACCATAGAATACTCTGGAACCATTTCAAATAAATCATCGAATTTGTTAGGCTCGTTTGAAAATTTCTTAATTCTAGCTTGTGTTGTGACATCTTTCGTAACCCCATTGGGATCGTATTGCCTGTTTGGAATGGTTGGAAAAATAAAAACTTTGATTTGGTCAATTTCAAGTTGAGCATGCTTGACATTTTCCAGCGTATAGGTACCATAAGAAATAGGAAAAGGAGGCCAAGTATTTTTCTTGGCATCCTTGAGCACTTTAGTCAAACCATTACCAACTGTTTGGTAGGCAATTTCTTTGGCCAGTAATTTATCTGGGACAAAAAGAGGCAAAAAATGAGGATGGGCAAGGCTACCAAAAACTCAAATATAAGTAAATTATTCTTCCCCAAACCAGTGCCTAATGGTTTTAAGTCTTTATTAGCTTCTGCAAAGAGTCTAGGTGCATTTCTGCCAAAGACCTCTTGGTGAATGGGGAGGATAATTTCATGAAAATTTTTATAAAAATAAGAATGATACTTGGTTTCCCATAAGATATCAAGGTAAACATGAATAGGGGTAGGGTATTGAATTGACCACTTCCATCCTATAGATGGGAAATCATAAGAAAAAGAAATGGCGTCTATGATATAGGCACTCATAAAGAAAGGGGGATAATTCCTCTCAATAACATTGCGCTTCTATCTATAATTGCATATTTGAGTAGTTAAATTATTGGACAAAATATTTTCCCAATCCATGATATAACCATTAGAAGAGGCCTCTATTCGTAGCACCCATTCCTCTGAGAATTTCTATGCATTGGGGTAACCCTAGAGACGACACATCATAGCAGCAATATAAGAGAAAGGACCAACAAATAGAGGCTAATGAATGCATACCCCTGTCTTCGCACTTGTGTTTTCTTGGGTCCCTTCTCCATTCTTTGATAAGATTTGTTGGGTTCGGATTCTCCTGCATGAACTTCTCAACAAATTGAGTATCGTATTTTTTCTGTGGTAGCAGAAAATGGTACATTTTCCTTAAGTCCTCGACCTTATAAGATCCAATGATTGTTTTCTTGGGAGTTGTAAAAACTCTATCTCTAATATCTAGATGGTCGATGACCCATCTTACCATATCTGTGTAGGGTAGAGTTTTGGGATGTGCAACAATTCTGTGAAAAAAATGAATTAGCCACATCATTCCATGTGGTGCTAACATTTGTAGTGGGAGCATCAAAAGTAGCACTTTTATTTTCAATAACCCTTGGGTTTTCATCCTTGAACAATTTGTATATGACCTCCCAGGACGACCCTATGTCTGGAGTGCATGTAGTATCTATAAACAATGGAGATGTTAGGATATTCCGACACATAGGAAATAGTTAAGTTCAACTTGGTCTAGTATAGAGTTAGGTATAGAGTTAGGTAAAGTGTGTTTCTTTACCGTTGTACATTTTGTAACTTACAATCCGACGGTCACGATATGTAGTGATCCGACGGTTCATTCTCTCCTCGGTATTACGGACACTTGATCCGTGGCTTGACACCCGATTGGTCCATGAATTCTATTTAAGTGCATGGAGGGTCATTTGTAGGTTCACCGTGCATGAGAGAAGCTTATGTAAATTTTCATTCTTTTATTAATAAATTGCCTGTAGTAGCCACATTGGCGCAGGCCATGGACTGTTTCCCTCTCTGAGGGTTTTAACCACGTCAAAATACTGGTGTATTGATCTGTGATCTGTTTGTGAGCGGTGTCCTTCTGGTGTTCAGTCTGAGGAACTTACCCTGTAAATTCCTACATGGTATCAGAGCTATTTGAGGGCCGCGTCCGTTGGTG
>APFE030427640.1:0-18900 GCA_000404065.3 Pinus taeda
TGATGGAGTGAAACCAATATTCAATATATCCTTTACTTTCTTGATTTCCCATAGCCATCATATCATGAAGTTCTTGAGCTTTTAAAATAGCTTGTTGATGCATAGTAAAAGAAACCTCATTTTCTTCCATAACTTCTACAATTTTTGCATTTGGAACATTCTGAATCTCATTGTAAGTTTTCTCTAATAACACATATGAGATAGAATGGGTAGGAATGGTGGGTAAATTTGGCAGTTCAACATTGTAAGTATGTTGTACTGGTTTATTATGGTGAGGGTGTGGAATTAGTTGAGCAGGAAAATGTGTAAGGAATGGAGCATTTTGATGATATGGTTGATTGGCTTGTGAGAATGAATATGATATGCAAGCAGGATGTTGTGGAAGAGCTGGTGGAGAATATGGAGAATGTGCTTGTGCTACAAGATGAGGGAGAGTAGTCATGCAATCATAAGGTGAACCATGCCAAGCTTGTAGAGAAAATTGTTGGTGGTTATATTGAGATTGACATGGCTGCCCTGACACATTAGTATTCCATAATGGATTATGCAAGTAAGAAAGTGGAGAGGAAGTGTTTTGAACCATACCTGTAGGCCATGATTTCCATGGTTTTGACTTTGTTGCAGCTTTCTCACCTCTTTGATATGCTACTTCCATCGTAGATAAGGAAGAGTGAGTATCTATGGGATGCTCCTTTCGATCATGAGGGCAAAACACTTCATCAAATTCTTCATTTTTATGAACCTGCAAAACAGCCAATTTTGCATTTAGAGAGCTAATAAGATCAACTTTAAAATTTTCAAATAAAACCTTGATTTCAGCTCTTATGTCTCCTATTCTTGTAGCAGATTTGGAAAAGAAAGAACAAACATCTCTAGAATTCTTACCATCCTTCAAGATTCCTCTTGAATACCTTATGCACAACTCACAAACATCATCAAATGATAACTAAAAAACATCACCTTTTCCTATCAGATTCAAGAGTTCTAAAAATTTATCTTTGATTCCTTTAAGAATGAGTGTTTTTAAGAACTGTTTCTCCAAATGCTTATATTTTGATTTTTGAAAGTTGTATTGAAATCGATCTACATAGTCCTCAAAACTTTCATCTTCCCCTTGTATCATACTGACAATATCTTCATTGGATTTGCAATAGTCTTGGTACTTCTTCAAGAATATGTTCTTCATGTCCTCCCATGATTGGATGCAATTCCCACCTAGGCTCGTGAACCATCGGAGAGTTGCTCCTTTTAGAGTAAGAGGAAACACTTTCAACCTTTGATTGTTAGTGTAATAATCATATCCTCTACAAAGTATTTCAAACTCAAACAAAAATGTATGTGGATCTTTATTTGCTAAACCATGAAAATTTGGTAAACATGGGGGAATTATGTGCATTTGTGTCACTCCTCCTAGATCTTTGATAGGAAATTCAAAAGTAGAAACGTAAGCCATTTCTTACCATAGTATAAGATTTTATTCACATGTTTCTCCGAGGCTCCTTCTTCAAATGTTCTTGCCAATCGGTTAGTGAAATGGGTGGTGCTTACATCACCACTTGCGTGAGATCATGTGATTCATTTTTTTAAAAATTTCTATCTTTTTCCTAATCATTCACACAAAAATTCAAACATCTATTTCTACCCTAGGTTCTTTAACAGTCCTGCTGGAAAGCTGACGGGGGAGCAGGGCTTTTACATGCTCTGTACGCAGGTTCTTACCTTCCATTTTTAAGATCCAACTCTTCCCTAGCATGCACTCATTAGATTCACACTACTCTTTAGAAATGGCTACACTCTCCCCAGCAACGGCGCCAAAATGTGGAGCGATAAAAATGGTCTTTTTAACACCTAATTACCTCACATTAACTGTCAACCCAGGGATGAATTTTTATTTCAAGAGTGTACTCAGTCTAAGGTGGCTATTTACTCAAGAGTAATGTTTAGTAGTACATCGTTCAGAAAATACAAGAGTAAATGGATGCTAGACTATGACTAAATTACTTGAAAAGGATAAAATCACACAAGGCAGCTTATCAGTCAAGGGTGCGGAAGCGATAACCCATCCCTCTAGAAACTGATGGAAAGGAAATTAGAGCATGGACCATAGGTGTGGGAGCTAGGCAGCGACTGCTGAGGCTCACTACAGCCTTAGACCTTCTCGCACACCAAAGCAGCAAATACAAGTAAATGGAAAGACAGAAAGTAAAATAGAACAGCAAATAGGAAATGGAACAACAAGTCTAAAATGGAACGACCGTAAATGGAGCAGCAAACTAGAATTAAAGGAATCTGAACAACAAACTTTAATTAATGGAAATGAACAACAGCAAAGCCAAATTAATAGCAATCTTTACTCTAATAATAAATCGAACAGCACAAGGAAATAGAACAGCATTGATTGATGATGGAATATGAAACAATGTTGGAAAGGCAAATATAAATACGCACGGCACACCTTAATAGTAATCTGATATGGTAATCCAATTATCAGTCTTAGCTATAAAGAATACGACTCTATTTTGTAATGGAACAACAACGTTCATAGATCAAAAAATCGCAAGGAAATATAATTTCTAAGATAAAAATAATACCAATGGTCAAATTTTACAACACAGGCACTCCATAATTGAATAGCAACGGTATCCTGTAAAAACCATTTATATCAGCACTTAAAGAAACAGCAATGCATTGCAAAATCGATATGATATTTCTGTCTCAGAAAATGAGATTACGTGACAGAGTTGTGACGTAAAATAATATAACATACCAGATTACCAAATAAAATGGATAAGCAAACCACGCATAAAATGAAAGAATATAATATACAGTAGCAGCAGCAGCGTACTCCACCAGAGGTTGGGCCCTTAGCCGCTAGCGGACGCTACTGGGTTACTTCAGAAGGAAAAGAGTGAAGAGCAACTCCCAAATCATGTATTAATCAGCAAAATTGTGGAATCATTACAACAGCAAATGCTTGAGAATTATAGCATGCAACAATCCCTATTCTATGAATAATCCACCATCATTCTTCATCATTTTTCATCCCCCAAAAATCATCCTAAAGTCCTCATGAAGCCATCCCCCTCTCTGATCTTTGTTTTCATTTAAATAGAGAGATCAGAGAGAAGTTACAATAAATATAAGTACAACATGATTTCTTTTACAAAATTGGATTGATTCTAACGAGTTGATCAACAAGAAAATATATTTCCTTTCATCTCTCAACAAAATCAAGACAAATTTGGCTTTGCAGCTGGTATTTGGAGGATGGCCGCAACAACAAATCTGAGAAAATCGTGCTCAAAGAACCCTGTGCTTCTCTCTGTACAAGCCGAATTTGGGCAAACCGTTCATTCGTAAAGTTAATTGGGCCCGTTCTGGACAAAACCCATGTTCCAGATTTCTCAGATTCGTCTTCATTTGCTCAAAATCTCAACCACAAAACTGTCGCTCCTTATTCCAGCGAATTTCTGAGTTGGCACTTTTAAAAATCAAATCTTCAATCTGGAAGTTACCTTGGAGGCTAAAAATGGTGAATAATGTTATAACCAACTTATTAGAACTATCATTGATAAAATAATTCATAATCATCAATTTATTAGAAATAAAGGAGAATAAATAATATTCATTCATAAGAGCATCAATAATTTATAAAATGGATTTAAATGATAAATTATAACAAATGGTATGATGAAGAATAGTGGAAATGGGCGGGATAAGTGTTCAAAAGTGATAATAATAATGGCATATTAATGGCCCAACATAGGTGTGCAAAATGAGAGAAGAAGTGTAGAGAACAGTGTCACGATTTGACATAGAGACAGTATTGGAGGAAACCTTCAATATTACAGTGAAGGTATAACTATAAAGTTTCCTAAAACCTAAGCATTAATGAAGGAAGCATAAATGTGCGAAGAAGTGAAGTAATAAAGTAGAGATCTAGATGAGAACAAGTGAAGACTGTAAGGTGAGAACAAATACTGAGGGAGAAAGGTGAATGGGTTATTACACAATAAGAGCTAAAACAATGTGCACTGCACATGAACCATTGGATGAGTGAGATCAATCGACGAGGTTGTGTGCGATAGACAAGTAACATTAAATCACGCAAATAAAGTCAAGAAGATGAATGGTAGATATTAACACCACGTGTTAGGAGAAGAACAGAGCAGTCTTCGCAAGGGGTGAATAGTTTCTCACATGCCCTAAAGGTGGTAAGCACTCTTTTTAAATTCTACGCGATTACCTTTAGCGGCCAACACATTGCACATGGTGGAAAGATAAAACCACTTTTCTCACATGCTCTCCATATGATATCGGTCGTCTACGATTTCATGTGAGATTACACGATATCCATTGGATTGAGCGGGATTGATCAATGGTGGAGATTGTCTGGGCTAGTTGGTGAGTGGATGACATGATAGTCGTTGGATCATATGAGACAGATCAATGGTGGGGTTCGGCCAAACTAGTTTGGGATTGGGTGACACGATAACCGTCGAATTGAGGAATGAGATTGACGACAGAGATCTAATGTGCTAAGGAGAGCATCGATATATGTACAAAGGTTTGAAGAATGCAAAAAGGAAAGGTTTTAAGTGTGGGTTGTGAAATATTTCTATTATATGGGAATTATAATAGAAATAAGCAGGATTAATGTATTATGGGTTAAGTTGAGTTTCAACCAAAGTCTAAAGACCAGGGTATGGTTGATAATCACCGGAAGTGAAAAAATCCCAAAGTCAAAACCTATGGGATAGTTAAATGAATGTTTCCACATAGAATTTAATTAAGGAGCCTTAAACATTGATTTAAGATAATTTTCCCTAAGATTGGGAAAGTGGAATTCTTGGGACACATAGTGTGACATGCAATTGTATTTTCATACTTTGGGTATATGTGGCTTAGTCTGCATCATAATGGTATTTGTGGCTTAGGCTCACACCATTTGGTATCATAGAAGAACAAGGTAATTATATGTATAAGAATTCTCTAAGAAACCTTAGAAGAGAGTTATGTTTTGAAGGTATGTATGCAGGCAAGAGGAGATCATATTTTAGTCTCACAAAAAATAGGCACATAGAGATAAAGTGTATCAGAATTTGCAAATGCAAAAGGAAACAGAGAAAAATCCATTCAAAGTGCAGGTGAATGGTAGAACAAGATCATGCAAAGGTCTTCAAGGTAGCGACATAAGAAGGTGGGGAGATTGCAGCAACCTAGAGCAAGTAGTGTTTATTGGTTCTAGACGAGAGAATGAGAGAGATGTCGAAAGATTGAATTGAGAGGAGAGAATCTTAGTGAGGCATGTGTAGCAAGAAGGAGACTTGTTACTACAGAGGTTTTGTTGCAGCTCAAGGAAATATCATAAAGGAAATTTTAGAGAGGATGTGGGTAGAATTGCTAAGGGATGAAGAAAAGTTGGTAAGAATTTGTGAGTGAAAGAAGAGGTGGTAAGAACCTAGTATTTCATTGTGATTGAAATACAAGGGGAGAGTTGTGTTCTGAAAAGGTGTAGATGAGTTGAAGCCACGAAGGAGGAGAGAGAAGTTCTTAAAGAGGTTTGAGAGAATAGGGAACCAAGTGCTTGCCAAAAGACCAAGTACAGAGGAGAGCTTGGTGAGGTAGTGACAGCAGGGAGGACTTGTTGTTGCAAAGGCTTTAATGTAGCTCATAGTAAGTGAGTGAGGAACTCATGAATATATAGAAGAAGACGAATACTAATAGTCATAATAGAGATAATAGAGGTTCTTAGGAAGACCACAACAAAATAAAAGTGAAGAAGAAGGATGCCAAGGAGAATGGCAAGAGAATGAGTGAAGAGGAGCGTGACAAGGAGATTGCGGAGATAAAAGAAAAACTCAATGTATTAAGGATGTTACTAGAGGAAAAGCAAAGACAAGGTTGGGTATTGAGGAAAAAGGAAGTGAAGTGGTCTAAGTTACATAGAAGGCTACAACAAAAGCAAGTGAAGTGGCTAGTGGAGGAACTCCGAGAAGATGAGTTGGAAATGGAAGTTTCCATTTATGAAGTAGAACAGGGTGAAGTTCTCGGTGAAGATGGGGATTGGAGATCTCTGTAAGATCTTATCAATTATTGGGTTATGAAATATTTCTATTATATGGGAATTATAATAGAAATAAGCGGGATTAATGTATTATGGGTAAGGTTGAGTTTTAACCAAACTCTAAAGACCAGGGTATGGTTGATGAGCACCGAAGGTGAAAATATCCCAAAGTCAAAACCTATGGGATAGTTAAATGAATGTTTCCACATAGAATTTAATTAAGGAGCCTTAAACCTTGATTTAAGAGAATTTTCCCTAATATTGGGAATGTGGAATTCCTGGAACACATAGTGTGACATGCAATTGTGTTTTCATATTGTGGGCATATGCGGCTTAGGCTGCATCATTATGGTATTTGCGGCTTAGGGTGGCACCAAATGTACTTCACAAGTTGTTAACACTTGATGCCACCACTTTTCATTATGCGTGAGAGGCCTCTTTAACCATGGTGCTGAATAACATTTGGGGTTTTATACTTCTAGGTTTGTGTGAATTTATGGTTTTTCTTTTGGTGAGTGATCTTATAGCTTTTAGGAATTTTATTTCTTTCTTGAAATATTTTTCCATTAAATTCTATTCATAAGTATCAATAAGGATATTCTAAGAATATTTAACTTTTTTAATAAATTCAAACATTTACCATTTTAGCACTATATCTAGTAATACATGATTGACATTGTTGATGAGTGGTTATCATTGATGTCAACCCAGGAAGCACCACACACTACCCTGATTTTGCATGTAGATTTTAACCTCACCTCTTACTTTATTATGAGCGAATGATATTTTAGAAGGATTCTACTTGTAGAGATGTTTCCATTGATATATGTCATGGCAAGTAATTCTTCAAACTTTGAGATATATCCATGTTTGAAGTTAGTAACCCTCGTGAGTGGGCTAAAACCCTATGCGGTTGTGGGATGGCATTCATTATTGGTTGTGTTAATTGAATAGTAAATAATTAATAATGTCTTTTTTTCTCCTAAAATCCCTCCAACATTTCCTTGTTGAAGACCCTCTGAACTCAAGAAATTCTTATAAATAAGGATCCTAATATCTTCCTCTAGTAGGGATTTTGTGGCTTCAAAGAGGTCATCGTTGAATTTTTTCTATAACGTTTTTATGGGAATCTTCAGAAGCTGAAATTAAAACCTATTTGAGCTGAAATCGCGATGAATCTCGTGATCGAATTTAAGATCTTGGATTGCTATATTTTCAGAGATATGATCGGAGGAAGTTAGGATTTTTTCACTCTCCCACAACAGTGACATGTGGCACTTCATACAATTTCTCTCTACTCAACGAGTTTATAATGAGGTCATTGTGAGAGATTACGATAACTCTTCAATAAAGAATCTAGTATTGATGAGACTTGTGTGGTTAGAAAAAGGATTCTCAAGGCTACCACACGATGGAATTTTAGACCTAGAGATCTGAAATTACATATATACAACAGGTACAATATTGAGCTCCTAGAATGCAAAAAAAAACATGGATTCAAGGATCATTGTAGTAAGGACCACACATCAACAGTCAAGGGTAAGTCTCCTACAACAAGTTATGTATGATTAGTATTTACATTTGAATTTTGAGTATCATCTCTAACATATGTTTCTGCAGGACAATGGAAGTATATATAGGGTCTCGGTTATATCTCTATGTCCCTATATGTCATAGTTAGTTTTGATACAACATTTCAGAAGCCTTATTATTAATACTACACATTTGATACTACACCAAGTGTGCGAAATATATATGATGTTGTAAGTTCATCTTACTTGTCTTGTCATAGTTGATAGAATGGTCTCTGTTGTTGTACTTAGAACTTGGTTCATCACAAGTCTAGGACCTGTCATCAATTTCTATTGTATATATCTTTAGGTGAGTTTTGGATATAGTCTTGCATAGAGTCATGTGCTATATCAATAGTGGGAGTGTTTGTCTACTATTGCAACATGTAAACAGCAAAAGTGAAAAGAACACTCCCTGTACACATTGGAATTTTAATTTTTATTTATTCATTATTATGCACTTACATGTGTTTTGCAAGTAGAGGTAAGTTGAAGGGTATTTTGTATTGTTTTGGGTTTGGTTTTGCTGGGAAAAGTTTTCATAGATTCAAGCACATCATCAAGAAATCATTCAAGAGCTGAAGTATCAAATGAAAGGAAGCATTGTAGCAGGACATCCTTTGAAGGCATGACAACCATCTACATATTGTGAAGAAGTATCAAGGCGAAGAGTCAACGCGACATCCTTTGAAGACATGACATCCATCTACATAATGTGAAGAAGTATCAAGGCCAAAAGTCCCTTGTAAAAGAGTCATCATTGTAAAGTTGTAAGAGAGTCATTTGTAAAAGAATCATCATTGTAAAGATTGTAAAAGAGGCATTTGTAAAACAGTCATTTTTCCTAGAGTCGAAGTAGTGTTGGGAGGTATAGGAGTCACTATTGGGATAATGTCATGGTTGAGTTGCAGGTCATAGAGTGACTGGGTATTTGGTCTATTACACGAAAATTATTATACATATTAAAGTATCGTGGATTGTTGTTTGTGGATTGGGAATCCATAGTCTTTTCGTCTTATTTTAGTCATTATACAGTGGGAGGGAGGTGTTAGGCACATGTATGAAGGCGAAGAGCTCAATATTGTACCTGTTGTATCTACGTAATTTCAGATCTCTAGGTCTAAAATTTCATGCTGTGGTAGCCTTGAGAATCCTTTTACTAACCACACACATCTCATCAATACTGGATTCTTTATTGAATAGTTATCACAATCTCTCACAATGACCTCATTATAGACTTGTTGAGTAGGGAGAAATTGTACGAAGTGCCACATGTCACTATTGTGACCTTCGACCCTAAAAGAGATACCCAACAAACTACATTCCGACATATTTCTGGCACTATTTACAAAATTTGAATGCAATGCTAACATATATATTTATGACGATTTTAGCAATGTCGCCTCTTTGACATGGAATTTGGGAGCATGCAAAAATCCTAACTTCCTCTGATCATATCTCGGAAAATATAGAAATCCAAGATATTAAATTCGATCACGAGATTCATCACGATTTCGGCTCAAATAGGTTTTAATTTCAGCTTCTTAAGCTTCCCATAAAAAACGTTATAGAAAAAAATCCACGATGACCTCTTTGAAGCCACAAAATCCCTACTATAGGAAGATATGCGGATCCTTATTTATAAGAATGTCTTGAGTTTAGAGGGTCTTCAACAAGGAAATGTTGGAGGGATTTTAGGAGAAAAAAAGACATTATTAATTATTTACTATTCAATTAACACAACCAATAATGAGTGCCATCCCACAACCGCATAGGGTTTTAGCCCACTCACGAGGGTTACTAACTTCAAACATGGATATATCTCAAAGTGTGAAGAATTACTTGCCATGACATATATCAACGGAAACATCTCTACATGTAGAATCCTTCTAAAATATCATTCACTCATAATAGAGTAAGAAGTGAGGTTAAAATGTACATGCAAAATCAGGGTAGTGTGTGGTGCTTCTTGGGTTGACATCAATGATAACCACTCATCAACAATGTCAATCATGTATTACCAGAGATAGTGCTAAAATGGTAAATGTTTGAATTTATTAAAAAAGTTAAATATTCTTAGAATATCCTTATTAATACTTATGAATAGAATTTAATGGAAACATATTTCAAGAAAGAAATAAAATTCCTAAAATCTATAAGATCACTCACCAAAAGAAAAACCATAAATTCACACAAACCTAGAAGTCTAAAACCCCGAATTGTATTCGGCACCATGGTTAAAGAGGCCTCTCACGCATAATGAAAAGTGGTGGCATCAAGTGTTAACAACTTGTGAAGTACATTTGGTGCCACCCTAAGCCGCAAATACCATAATGATGCATCCTAAGCCGCATATGCCCATAATATGAAAACACAATTGCATGTCACACTATGTGTTCCAGGAATTCCACTTTCCCAATCTTAGGGAAAATTCTCTTAAATCAAGGTTTAAGGATGCTTAATTAAATTCTATGTGGAAACATTCATTTAACTATCCCAAAATTTTTGACTTTGGGATATTTTCACCTTCGGTTCTCATCAACCATACCCTGGTCGTTAGAGTTTGGTTAACACTCAACCTAACCCATAATACATTAATCTTGCTTATTTCTATTATAATTCCCATATAATATAAATATTTCATAACCCACACTTAAAACCTTACCTTTCTTCCATTCTTCAAACCTTTGTACATATATCAATGCTCTCCTTAGCACATTAAATCCCTGCCATCAATCTCATTCCTCAATCTGGCGGTTATCCCGTTACCCGATCACCAACGAGCTTGGCCAAACTCCATTGTTGATCTATCTCATCCAATCCAATGGCTATTGCATCAATCACTCACCAACTAGCCCGTACAATCTCCACATTAATCAATCCCGCTCGATCGAATGGCTATCGTGCAATCTCGCATGAAATCGTGCACCACCGATATTAGATCGAGTGCACATGAGAAAAGTGGTTTCCTCTTTCCACTGTGTGATATGTGTTGCCCACTAAAGGTAATCACATAGAATCTAGAAAGTCCACTTTTGACTCCACTACTCCCTAAGAATCCTCTCTAGTTCCACGAATCACGGAACCACTTTCTATTCTAAGATTTACAATTGATTTCCAAATCACTCATCATTACTCATTATCACTCACATTCTCCTACATTCGAGAGCATTAACAAATATACTCACAATATCTAATTAATTCCTATTCCAATCACTTAAAACATTAATAATTACATACATAGGAATCCAACTTCCTTGAAAACACACTACTCCGTAAGTTAACTAGAACAAAACGAAATTGCTGAGTTGGATGCTCCTTCATCAGACTTCCAAGGTTAAAATAATAATTATCTCCTCATCATGTCCTTTAGACCTTTAACTTCATGGATCCCATACTTTTTTCTATAATTTGTCTTTACTTGTTGTTGTTGTTTGTTGATGTTCTACAGGTTTCAACAATTTATGTTGCTTTGCCCCAGTAACTATGCTTTCACAATGTGTTGTTGTCTTTCTCTTTCTGATACTTGACCTTCTTACTGTTGTTTTCTTCTGAGGCACCTTCATCATCAATCTTATTATCCTTTCAATCTCTTTGTCCGATTTATCTTCTCATTGATAATTACTTTTCCATTTGTTGTTGTACTCTGTCCACTCATCTTCAAACTGTGGTTTCCTATCTTCACTTTGAAGTTGTTGGATTCTTACTACCGCCCTTTCATCCTTACCCTCTTGTTTCTTTCCAAACAACCTCTGTTCAACATCTGTACTTTACTTTCAAAAAATAAATTATCCTCCAATTTCCTTTGTACTTCATTCCTCTCAAATATATCACTATGTTGTTCATCGATTTCAACATATCTTCGTTCCTCTTCTTTAACAACCCTTAGTAATTGTCATTCACTTCCTTGACTAATTCTGACAATCAGTTTAACTTCTTCAAGCATGGTATTTTCATGCTTTTCATCTTCCTCGTTAGTATGTCTGAACTCATAAATTCCAGTCTTCTTCAGTTCTAAAACTGTCTCTTCAACTTGAAACATTTCTATCTCATTTTCATCAAAGCCTGTAATCATAAAACAATTATCAAAATTAAAAATATAATGCCTCATTAGCTTTTCCTTCTCTGGAAGCACCTCAGTATACTAATCTGGGTTTTCCTACAATTCCTTTCTCAGCACATCAGTATGTTGATTTAAACTCTCCTCCATATCATCTACTTCAAATATATACTTCTGTTGTGGCTCACAATAATGAACTCCTTCTATAATGTTCATTTCTTGATCTTTTATTAACATTCCCTTTTCCTTATGATTGTCATTCATGACAATTTCTTTGTCTTCATTTTTCAACAATTTATCGTGAGTATATATCCTCTAATTTTTTATATAACTCAATAATTTCAATTGGAGTAGAATTTGGAAATTTCACACAATTTTCCATACCTTCCTTTGTTATTGACCAATCATTAGATGTATTTTTCCTTTTTCTAAATATTTTGCATAGTCTTCTTCTTTCTTCTTAGAGGTGATAGTGCTTATATGAGAAATGTTTGAAGTAATGAAAAAAGAGTTAAACATTCTGATAATATCATTATTAAAAGTCCTAGATTGCATTTAACACAAATTTAAGTCAAGAAATAAATAAAATTCCTTAGTATTATAAGACCACTCAACCAAAAAAAAAATTGCTTAAAGATTAGTAGCAGTATTAAAGCCTAGAAATGAGACAAGGCATGTCCATTTCAAAATTTCTTAATCACACTACTCAATTGACACACTCAATGAAAATGACTCAGACTCATGTATCTAGTTCGAGTATATTTATCTTTTCCCTTTCATACATAGAATGAGAGGCTTTATCAAATTACAATTTTTTTAGAGCAACTAGCTTCCCACAAGCACAAGTATAGGAATGAAGTTATAAGGTTCATTAACCATATCCAATAGAACTAGTGGTCGATTTTGCGCATGATTCCATCCACTAAGAGGTAAAAAACAAATCCATGACACATTAGTGAACCTTGGAGTTAGAAGGAGCATATAGAAGGTCATGTCCATGAGGCCTTCCATGATCCTCTTCCTCGAGTTAACGAGCAAGGTGGGCCATTTCTCACTCTCCATCTTGAAAAATGATGAAAGTGGATTGTTTTGAGCTAATTGGGATATTTTTGTTATATTAGACTATCATAATATGGCTTTTTGGTGTCATTAGCTTGTTTGTAATGTGGTTTTGTTTACATGTTTGGGCCATGTCTAATAAGAATTAGGCCTTTAGGTTTATTTTATGGAGCCTATAGCCATGTAACATGATTTTGAATTAATAGAAGATTTTGATTTACAGAAAGGAAAGTAAATCCAACATACTTGTCAATGTATTTATGTTTTTCCTAAGAATAATGTTCTCTTGTTATATCAAACATTACAATTCTATATTAATCTCGTAGCGACACAAGTTTCATGGAAAACCTAAATGAAGGTGGAGATTCTTAGGAGCTTGAACAAACCCTAAAGGGTGTCTAGTATGAGCAGGTTTAAGCATGTTTGTGTCCATGGAAATTGCACTCCTCCTTGAATTGAGGGTTAATTGGTGGAACAATGCCTAGCACTTGGCCTCTAATAGTAATAGGCTCCTAAACATAAAATATATATTGTTGTTAGAGAATGTAAGAATCTTCACTAAAGAAAGTTTTCTATTCAAGAATTTTCTTGGTTACATAATTTTTATGATTACAAAATGATAGAAGTGATGGTGTTTAAAGACACAGTTGTATAGGATCTCATAAACCATCTCAATCATTTATAAACCATCTCATGTTTTCATGATCTTTGATACCAAAACACAACACAATAAGATAAGTGATGGTGCCTAAAGACACCCATGATTTGGATCCCAATGGAGGATAAATATATCAGTTGTTTTTCTGGCTTTAAAATTGATTTTAAAAGTGAATGTCACTCTAAAAAACATACATTATCAAAAACCTCAAGTCCAAAAACCAAAATTTTGTTCACTACCATGATTAAGGAAGCCCTTCATGTATAATGTAAAGTAACAAGTTCAAGGACTAAAACCTTGTGAAGGACATGAGGTTCAAAAGAATGTTAAGAGATAGGTCAATCATCTATTAGTAGCAATAGTGCTAATATGGTAAATGTTTGAAGTTATTAAAAAATTTAAATATTGTGAGAATATTCTTATCAATACTTATGAATAGCATTTAATGGAAAATTATATGAAGAAATAAATAAAATTCCTAAAAGTTATAAGATCAATGGTCAAAAGAAAAAACATAAATTATCACAAACCTATAGTCCAAAACCCAAAATTCTATTCACCACCATGATTAAAAAGTTTGTTCATGCATAATGAAAAGGGGCAACATCAAGAGCTAAAAACATGTGAAGTAAATGACTTGAAAAAACTTTGAATAGATAGGTAGTTTATGAGTCGTGTATTAGAGGTGATAGTGCTTATATGAGAATTGTTTGAAGTTATTAAAAAAGAGTTTAACATTTTAAGGATATCCTTATTAAAAGTCCTACATAGCATTTAATAGAAAATTATTTCAAGCAATAAATAAAATTTCTAAAGATTATAAGACCACTCATAAAAAAAATATAAAATGCCTAAAGATTAGTAGTACTCATAAATCCCATAAATGAGAAAAAGAGTGTCTATTTCAAGTTTTCTTAATCGCACTAATGAATTGATGCACTCAGTGAAAATGACTCACCATGATGTATCTAGGTAGAGTATAGATGTCTTTTCCCTTTGACACGTAGGATGAGAGCCTTCATCAAATTAAATTTTTTTTAGAGCAACTAGTTTAGCACAAGCACTAGGATAGGAATGAAGCTATAAGGTTCATGAACCATATCCAACACAACCAATGCTGGATTTTGTGCAGGATGGCATCCACTAATAGGTCAAAGATGAATCCATGACACATTAGTGAATATTTAACATAGAATGGAGCATATCTAAGGTCATGTCCATGAGGCTTCCATCATCCTCTGGGTGGCATTAATAGTACCTCTCCATCTTGAAAAATCATGAAAATGGATCGTTTTGAGTTACTTGGGATTTTTTTGGGTATATGGGGTTATCATAATATGGCTTTGGAGTGTCATTAGCTTGTTTGTAATGTGGTTTTGTTTCCATCTTTGGGCAATGAAGTTTAATAAGAATGACACCTTTAGGTTTGTTTTATGGAGCCTATCACTATGTAACATGAATGTGAATTAATAAAAAAAATTGATTTACATAAATAAATCCAACATATATGTCAATGTTTTTCATTTGTTCCTAAGAATAATTTTACCTTCTTATATCAAAAATTATCGTTCTATATTAATCTCCTAACCACACAAGTTTCATGGAAGACTTGAATGAAGGTGGAGATGCTTAGGAGCTTGAACAAACCTAAAAGGGTGAGATCTATAGAATTAGTGGGCTTAAGCATGTATGTGTCCATGGAAATTGCAAACAACCTTGAATTAAGAGTTAATTGGTGGAACAATGAGTGGATCTTGGCCTCTAATAACAATAGGCTCCTAAAAATAGAATCTATATTGTTGTTAGAGAATGTAAAAATATTCACGAAAGCTAGTTTTCTATTGAAGGATTTTCTTGGTTACATAATTTTTAGGATTACAAAACGATAGAAACTATGGTGTTTAAGACAGAGTTGTGTGGGATCTCAATGGTCATTAAACAAATTTATTTGGTGTTTTGGTCCCAATCATTCATCAACCAACTCATTTTATCCTAAGCTTTGATACTAGTTATTAGGGACCATAAAACGCCAATAGAAGTGCTAGTGCTAGTGTCTAAAGAGACCCATGATTAGGATTCCAATGGGGGCTAAACTTATTAGTAGTTTTTCTGCCTTTATATAGTGATTTTCAACATGAATATCATGGGAAAAACCATCCATTCTGACAAACAAGAAAAAGACTAAAATTTTGTTCACTACCATGGTTAAAGAAGCCCTTGATGTATAATGCAAAGTGGCAACATCAAGGAATAAAAACATGTGAAGTACATGAGTTTAAAAAAACTCTTAATAGAGAGCTCAATCCTGTATTAGCAGTGATAGTGCTAATATGGTAAATGTTTAAAGTTGTCTTGTAGTAGTATTGATAGTTCTAATATGGTAAATGTTTGAAGTTATTAAAAGTTTTAAATATTCATAAAATATACTTATTGATACGTATGAATATCATTTAATCTAAAATTATTTCAAGAAAGAAATAAAATATCTAAAAGTTATAAGATCACTCACCAAAATAAAAAGCATAAATTTTCATAAATCTATAGTCAAAAACCCAAAGTTGTATTTACCACCTTGGTTAAAAAGGCCTTTCATGCATTATGAAAAGTGGCAACATCATGGGAGAAAAACTTTTGCACTACATGAGTTGAAAAAAGTGTTAATAGACACTTAGTTTACCACTCATGTAATAGATGTCATAGTTCTAATATGAGAAATGTTTGAAATTATTAAAAAAGAGTTAAACATTCTGAGAATATCCTTATTAATAGTCCTACATAGCATTTAATATAAAATTATTTAAAGAAATAAATAAAATTCCTAAAAATTATAAGAGCACTAAGCAAAGTAAAGCCAAGAAATGAGACAAAGCATGCATATTTAAACTTTCCTTAATCACACTACTGAATTGACGCATTGAGTGCAAAGGACTCATGATGATGTATGAGGTAGAGTAGATATTCCTTTTCGAGTTTATACATAGGATGAGATATTTCAACAAATTACAAATTTTTTAAGAGAAAATCGCTAGGGAAAAGCACAAGGGTAGGAATGCAGCTATAATGTTCATGAACAATCTCCAACATAACCAATGGTGGATTTTGTGCATGATGGAATCCACTCAAAGGTCAAAAACTAATCCATGACCAATTAGTAAACCTTGAACATAGAATGGAGAATATAGAAGGTCATGACCATTAGGCTTTCCATCATCCTTTGCCTCTATTTAATGAAGGTGGGCCAATTGGTTCTCTCCATCTGGAACATTGATGAAAATGGACTCTTTTGAGCTACTTGGGATCTTTTGGTTAGACCGGGTTATTAGAATATGGATTTCTAGTGCCATTAGCTTTTGTGTAAGGTGGTTTGGTTTTCATCTTTGGGCTTCGAATAAGAATGAGGTCTTTGGGTTTGTTTTATGGATCCTATTAGAGTGCAACATCAACTTAAATTAAAAGAATGTTTTGATTTACAAAAAATAAGGGCGATGGAAAGTAAATCCAACATACTTGTGAATGTAATTTAGTTGTTCCTAAGAATCATGTTCACTAGTTTCATGTCAAACTTGAATGAATGTGAAGATGCTTAGGAGCTTGAACAAACCTTAAAGGGTGATAATTCTAGGATGAGTAGGGTTAAGCATGTCCTTGTCCATCCAAGCGCTAAGCCCAAAATTAAAGCTTAATTGGTGGAACAATGTGTGGCCCTTGGCCTCTAATAGCAATAGGCTCCTAAACCTAATCTGGCCTTATAATCTTTACTTATATAAATTGCCACTAAACAAATTTATTTGGTGTTTTTGTGTCAACCATTCATCAACCATCTCATTTTTTTCTTATCTTTGATACCAGTTCTTAGGGACCACAAAACACTAAGAAAAGTGGTGGTGTTTAAAGACACCCATGATTGGGATCAGAATGGACCATACATTTATCTCTTGCTTTTACGCATTTAAATAGTGACTTTAAACATGAATACAATGGGAAAAACCATACATTCTCACAAACCAAAATTCCGTTCACTACCATGATTAAAGAAGCCCTTGATCTATAATGAAAAATGATACTATCAAGGACCAAAAACTTGTGAAGTACATGAGTTTCCAAAAAAAAAATTAATAGACAAGTCAATCATATATTACTATCACTTTGCTAAACGAGTAACTGTTTGAAGTTATTAAAAAATTTAAATATTCTGAGAATATCCTTATTAATACTTATGAATAACATTTAAAGAAAAATTATTTCAAGAGAGAAATAAAATTCTTAAAAGTTATAAGATCACTCACAAAGAAAAAACAATAAATTCACATAAACCTATAAGCCAAAACCAAAAATTTTGTTCACCACCATGGTTAAAAGGGCCTTTCATGCATAATTCAAAGTGGCAACATCATCTACTAAAAAAGTGTGACATACATGAGTGTAAAAATTGTTAATAATAAACACTTAGTTTATCACTCATGTAATAGAGGTGATAGTGTTAATATGAGAAATGTTTGAAGTTATTAAAAAAGAGTTCAAGATTGTGATATTATCATTATTAATACTCCTACATTGCATTTAGTACAAAATTAAGTCAAGCAATAAATAAAATCAGTAAAGTTATAAGAGCATTGAGCAAAAAAAATTAAATTCTTAGAGAGAAATGAGACAAAGTGTGTCTATTTAAACTTGTCTTAACGAAACTTCTAAATTGACACTCTTAGTGCAAATCACTAGTCTTTAGCCCTCTAGGTATAGTAGGGATGCCTTCTCCCTTTGATACATAGGATGAGAGCCTTTTGCAAATTACAATTTTTTTAGAGAAAGTTTCTCACTACAAGCATAAGGATAGGAACTAGCTATACGATTTATGAACAATCTCCAACAAAACCAATGGTGGATTTTGTGAATCATAGCATCCACTAAGAGGTCAAAAATGAATCCATGACAGTTTAATGAACTTTCAAGGTAGAAGGAGCATATAGAAATTCATATCCATGATGCTTTCCATCATCCTCTTCCTCCACTTAATGAACAAGGTGGTCCAATTTTAGTTCTCCATCTTGAACAAGGATGAAAATGGATCGTTTTGAGCTACATTGGATTTTTTAGTTATATTGGGTTATCAGAAAATGGCTTTCTAGTGTCATTTGCTTGTTTGTAATATGGTTTTGTTTCCATATTTACGACATCAAGTCTAATAATATTTAGACCTTTAGGTTTGTTTTATGGAGCCTATCAAGATGTAACATGAATGTGAATTAATGGAAAATTTACTTTTAAAGAAAATAAGGGTGAGGGAAATTAAATCCAACATACTTGTCAATGTATTTTAGCTGTTCCTAAGAATAATGTTCCCTTCTTATATCAAGCATTACATATCTATATTAATATCCTAGCCACACAAGTTGTATGTCAAACTTGAATGAAAGTGGAGATTCTTAGGATCTAGAAAAAACCCTAATGGGCTAGAACTTTAGGATTAGTAGGTTTAAGCATGTTT
>APFE030427648.1:15224-52389 GCA_000404065.3 Pinus taeda
GCAAGCATCAATGAAAGAAAAAAGTATGCGTTTTTTGCTGGGTTGGACAGGGATGATATCAAGGAACCTGAGGATGCTACCTAGAGACTGATAAAACGACACTTTTTTATCGACATGTGTTGACCCGTCGAATAAGCTTCGAGACATTTTTGTCTAATGTTGAATAACAATGGAGCTCGTTCTCATCATCGACTGGAGGAGACACTTGGCTGGAGTTGAGACATGAACGAGGCTAGCCTACTTGTTGATTCGCCCTGAAAAACAGAAAGGATCTTGTTAGATCTGATATTTGGAGGTGAACTGACAGCCGACTTATGGGTTAGGCTCACTCTCCGCTTGGAAGGTCATTCCAACAAAAAGGAATGGGCGAAAGTTCCAAAGTATATGATTGATCTGACGAATGCGCTACTACCTTCAGTCAGTAGGTCGAGATGTATCTTTTTGAGGCGTAAAGGTAGGCACTCGACCAAGCAAATCCTGTATTAACAAGAGTGGTGAACTTCTTTTTTTTTCGTTACAACCCTAATATATCCTTTATGATAAGTGGTCTTTGCTGTTGGTTGGCGGTCATATTCCTATTAACATTTTTATATAAATGGTATCTTTTCCTGTATAGAGTGTAATTCACTTATTTGATTATACTTATTAAGACGTTATATCAATCGAACCTTTAGTTTACTTATCTTTTTTTATTGTTTGTTATAGTTGGGGTAGAAGGCCCCATTACCTCTTCTTAAAGGTAAAAATGATGAAAGACAAAAAATGTCCGCTCTGTGACTATGGCTAGATTATTGACCGCTCTGTGAGACTATGGCTAGATATAACCGCTCCGTGGCTATGGGCTAGAAATAACTGCTCCCCATGAGGAAAGAGGTAGGCACTATCGCTTCATCCACCGCAACCCACCCCTTGAATCGCTATCTTCTTGCCCATGATTGAACTACTTGCCCATTATAAAAAGACCTTGACCCTCAAATAATAACCTGGTGACATTAAGCCATGGCAGTTATTACCAATTATACTAGACCAATGCTCCACCTTGAGCTTTGCCTGGTTTGGATACCCCATGAGTCCAGAGCCCTATCGAGAGAAAGAGAAACACACAACAGAGCCAGAGCCCTTTGGGAGCAAACAACATCCAGTTAGGTCAGGTTAGTCAGGTCGATAGCCAGTTAGACACGAATATAGTTTAACTATTATTTTTGTTGTATTAATATATTATTTTTGCTATACTCACCCATCTAATACTCACTCATCTAACACTTACACATCTCACATATCACATTTAAAGCTCACCCATCTAACCTCACCCATCTAACGCTCACACATCTAACACTCACACATCCACCCTAAACTGGGTTGTAGAGTATGGGTACCGATTTTTTTTCATATACACCATTATTACACTTCACCTCCCTTAGCATTGTTTTAAACCCAATGCAATATGATTATTACTGAATATACAAGATCAAATTGAAATCCCTAGTTGAAACAATTTTTTCTTTTAAAATAGAGAAGTACCAAGGCGAATAACACTAGAACATGAAAGAAATTTATTTTGCGTGAAAGCTCAAGCTGCAACCATGAAGTCAATCTAAGCATCCTTGGAGAAATATATTCCTACGATAAATGGGGCAGTTGGATTTAAGGACAATAACCATCCAGTTAAAAAAGCATGATCTATAAAAATATTCTTGAATCAAAATAAACATAAATTAGTAAAAACCACTACTACTATCCATTTCCGATGGACATTTTGAAAAATCTACAATAGATCAAGGGAATAATTTTACCTTAAATATTTTTTTTCTTCCTATTGTAGTGCCCACAAGGGCATTAACTTCTGTCTCATGACATTCTTATCCAATCATGGGAAATAGTAAGGAAGACATCGGTTCACGTCTTCTATCATGTGGCATGGAGATGGTTGGTACTATTGATCACAATGATCCCTACTTCCTCCTCCTAAGACCAGGTTAACCAGATTACACTTTCTCGTATTTATATTCACATTCATTCACATTCATTCACATCCCTAATGTATATCATCCTTCTGCTACCATGAATTTGAAATATTTATGCAATGATTTTTCATTGTTAAACTTAATAAGAAAACCACCTAAAATTAAAATCCTTGAAAATAGATCATACTTAGGCAAATAACCTATTTACCATGAGTTACTACCCACCATAATCTAAGCAAGTATTTGCATAAAAAATGTATAGGAACAAGATGGAAATAAATATACCTGCCATAGTTACTATGATTATTTATGTTTTCTTCGATGCATTAACATGTAGAAATAAAAGTGTAAATTCGAAAACTTTGTATTGGTTACCACCCACCAAAAATTTCTGCAAAGTCATTATCCCTTAGTAGGAAATTAACTTTTCCACTTCATATATCAATTTGCTTATTTTTCTAAAAAAACATGGCATCCATTTAAGTGGCAAGGACTATGTTGCCTTGCAATACTTGTTATGGATTGATGCCTAATATCATTTACTAACCATTTAATTTATATGGCTGGGCTAGTATATGAATTAAACATATATACATTTAAAAAACATGTAACAAGATTCTTAATGATGGATATTCACCCCCACTCTTCCATAGATATTAAATAAGATTTGTTACAATACCATGATTCAATACCAAGGTTTTTTAATATCACATGCCCAAAAAGCCATAATTCATTTCTATATATATATTATAATATATATTATATATAATATAATATATATATAACAGAGGATTCAAATTGTGGATTTAATTTTATGTTAATACGCATTTCCTAAAGCAAAAATATGTGCATTTGAATAAATTATATTCATACATATGATTGAGGTATAAAATTTATAAGAAATAATATTGATGCTTGAGTACATGTAATATCTTTACAGTGGCGCTGGTTTGATAGGGGGTCTACATTGAGGTATTTTTTGTTCTGATGGGGAATATTGGAGTTTTTTTGTGACAAGTACCTATTGGCGGGGGCCTACAGGTAGGGGTTATCTCTTGTGTGTAGGCCATTTTTTTATGTTAGTGGTCAAAGGACATGCTCTTAGTCTAGGTTGTCTATAGGATGGAGGAAATGGTGGAATATTCATTTGATCAATGATTTTCCCCCTATTAGGTTAAGGTACCATCTCAGACACTTAAGGTGGAGGCATGGGGTACAACTGGCTCTATGGATCTAAGAGACAATGCAACATTTCAACTTTAGGAGACGGTAATCTCTTATTCGCTTTTCACCACCTCTCTCGGTTTATCTTCTGAACATGGTCAGGGTTTACCATTGGTTGCTGGATCCCAAAATTTGTTGGGGATTAACACCTTAGTCCTCACATTATGCAGTGAGAAGTATTTTGCTTCCCGCCCCGCGCCCCCACCACCCCCCCCCCCTCGCATGGCTAGTTTCCTGGTATTTTCTTTGGTGGTTTTCCTAGTTTCGAGCAGTCACAGATTGGGTCAGAATTGGAAGGCATTGCATTTTCTTATTTGGGAGGTACTCTTGAAGGTAATTTTAATGGAGGGTTTGATAATGGTTTAGAGAAGAGGCTAGGGAATGATTTGTTAGTCAGTCCCCCCAAAGGGCTAACAGGGGAATTTCTTGTGGGGTCAAATAATCTCATGTTTGTTCCTGAAGGGGAAAATAGCAAGCGTCCAAGTATTGGATATGGATATGAACAATAGGTGGAAACTCCAAGAGCTCAGGTGATTCCAAAAGGACAACACCATTCCAGGAAAAAAATAAATAACTTGGAAGGTGTGTAAAAATAAAATGTGATTACCAGAACCCAGTGCTTAGGGTTGATGTTCAACTAAGTGAAGTCACGGAGATGTCGGAGAAGGTGGTGCAGCATTGGGAGAGAGGTATGTTTTTTTCAGTGGAGATCCTATGTGATTCGATTGAAAAGGAATGGGGGAAAGTGTTGAATAAATCTCCTAAGGTAAGTATCCTTTCTCATGGTTGGTTCATATTCAAATTCAATTTGGTGGATGTGGCTCTTTGGGTTCTTGGAGAAAATGGAGAAGAAACTCCTCTCCGGTGATGATGAACTTGTTGAACCCATTATTTGATGTCATTCATAAGAGTATGGAAAATGCTCCTATGTGGGTAAGACTTCCTGTGTTGTCACCACAACTCTGGTCGATGAATGTATTCAAGGTTATTATGAAGAAAATAGGATCATTTCTATAGGCCAACATGTCTTATGAAATAAGTGGGAAGATGATCATGAGAAGGGTACTGATAAACTTTGACTCACAAGAAGGATTATATGCATAATTAAATCTAAGCTATCGGGGTTTCACTCGGAGATGGGTTTTAGACTACGAAGGAATACCATTTAGGTGTCGTATATGTCACAAACAAGGAAACATCATGAAGGATTGCTCATTATATTTTTTGAGCAAGAAAGGGATGAGGGGTTTTCATTTGGGGGATAATAGTGGAGGGAAGCAGAAAGATAAAAAAAATTAGTTGAAGGAGATCCTTCCTTAGGTGCCATAGATGGATTCTACAAAGCCTCAACTGATGGATGGGGGAGTAGAAGCAATGGGTGATGTGTCAATAAAATTAGGGCAACTCGACACTTTAAAAAGGCATCCCTTCCACCTCTGGAATCTCCCCACTAGGTAATAAGTTTCCTCGAATCTCTATTACAAATTTAATTAGCTCCTTTAGCTCACTAGATATGGGGTTGGGTTATCTATCACATTCACATTCTTCATAGTTGTTTACTCTTTCATCACTCAAGTTGGATTTTGTCTCTTGACCTATTTCCCCCTCTTCCCACCCTCCCTATCTACCTCTCTCATAAATCTATCCCTTCCTTGGCTATGTAGGCATCTCTTGAATCTATCTCACACTATAATATATAATCTAAAAATAAAAGAGGGGATTCCATCTCATGTGTAGAATGCCTTGGCATTTCTTCATCGATCAAGCCTAGAGGGCACTTACAAGGAAGAAAATATCTCATATCAAGCGAAAACATTAAGATCGATCTTGATGTTGCAACTAGCAAATAAAGGTCTATTATTAAGGCACTTAGAGAAGCACAAGCCCCTAACTAGTTCCCCCAATAATTTTTCTTTCATTCAACTGTCAGGGCCTATCTAGCTCATTTAAAAAATTAGCTTTGAGGGGAATTATCAATTGATTTTGGGATTGAGTTTTGTCTCTTCTGACAAAAAAAGTAGATCATGGGGTTGGTTGTTGGTTGAAACCAAAAATATATTTAGATAATAGGCACTTGGGGCACTGATACAGTTATGGGAGATGATATATTTTCTATTGAACTGGGGAAGGAGCTCAAGGTGATTAATATTTATTTTCCTTCCCAAGGAATGATTTATTTCTAGGATCTGTTTATGGCTAGATCATTTATGAAAGATGAAAATATAGTGGTTTGTGGGGATTTAAATTTTTTTCTTGGAGCTTCTAAAATATGGGGTCCTCATGTTCATGTGGAATCCCTATCTAGCTATTTCATACATCTCCTGGAGGAGAATAAACTGTGCGTCGTGGACCTGATTAAGTACAAGCCTACTTGTAGAAATAAGAGAACTAGGGAAGAGATGGGTGATAGGAAGATAGGAAGATAGATCGGTTCCTTATTACAGAGTCTTTGCTCGATAGGACCCCTCTGATTTGACAACGACCCTGGGTTGGGTGATGAATCTGACCATCACCACATATTTCTTGAACTGAAATGGGATTTTAACAAACCAAGAAGCCCTTTCAAATTCAATGTTTTATGGTCAAAAGATAAATCTTCTCATAATCTAGTCTCTGAAAATTGGATTGCTTATAATTTTGTTGTGGATGTTCCTATTACGGTTCATTTTGTTGAAAATATAAAATGGGTGAAAAAATATATGATCGAACGATCCACCATCAAAAGAAAAAGGGAGGAGGAAGAGCTTAAATCCATGGAGGAAGAGATGGGACACTTGGAATCTCCTTATGGAGGGGGGGGGGTTGTTTGACTAAGGAATCTAAACATAGGATATTTCATCTAGAGGCTATCAAAAAGAGAATTCTAGAAGAAAAGGGGGAGACGTGGAGTAAAAAGAGTAGACTCATTTCACTGAACAGTGGTGATGAAAACACGATTCTTTTTCAAAATTTTGCAAAGGTTCCTAGATTTCACAATACTATATGGTCTATGGATGACCCATATAGGGGCAAAGATTTATCGTTTGAGGAGATTTCTATTATGTGAAAAATAATTTCATTAATTTTCATAAGGAACCCCCCAGAGTTTTCCATTATTGTACTAATCCTTTTGGCTTAGTCTTTTCCTTGGTTCTCAGGCGCTGAAGACAACCAAAGTTTACTAGAACCTATGATAGAGGTAGAGTTGCAAAAGGTTCTTCATAGTTTTAAAATGGATAAAAGTCTTAGCCATTATGGATGGTTAGTGGATTTTTTTTTTGTGGATTTATGATATTCTTTGTGGAGATATTTTAAGGGTGGTTGAGGACTCTCGACAATCTAGGTGGATGTTAAATTGTTTTAATTGTACCTTTATTTCCCTCATACCCAAATCAGATGCCCCATAGTCCTTTGATGACTCCAGGCCTTTATTACTTTGCAATTGCATATACAAAGTAATAGAAAAAATTATATCAGATAGGTTAAAGACAATTTTATCCAAAAATGTATAAAAGGAACAATTTTCCTTTGTGGAAGATCGACAAATCCATGAAGCAATTAAGGTTGTTTAGGAAGGGATCCACAACTTTAAAACTAGCAATAACAAAGGATTGATGATAAAAAATTACCTTTCTAAAGCATATGATAGAGTAATATGGATTTATAGTGTACTACTCTTTACCCATTTGGGCTTTGAAGTTCCTTTCATAAATTGGGTTATGAGTTACATTTGCATGGTATTATTTGTGGTTCTCATCAATGGCTCACCTTCAACTTTATTCCATGCAAAACAAGGACTTCCACAAGGCTATCCTTTGTCCCCTCTATTTCTTTTGTTGGTAGCTAAGGGCCTTAGTAGGTTCTTGTATGAAGAAAAAAGGAGGGGGAATTTAAGGGGTGTTGTTGTGGCTAAAGGTTTTACTATCACTCATCTATTGTTCATGGATGAATTATTATTATTTTTTGATGGATCTAGGAAAGATATTGCAACCATCAAAGAGGCCCTTACACTCTTTCAAAAGGCTACATGTATGCAAGTAAATGTTCTCAAATCTAATCTTCCTCTTCTAGGTATATCCAACGATGAATATATAAATTCTCATAACCTTTTTCCTAATTTCCACTCTAAGGTTTAAAGTATCTAGGGTTCTATTTGAAACCTAATGACTGTAAAAAGGCTGATTGGAGTTATCTAATTGCAAAGATTGAAAAGAGATTGAAGGTATGGAGTTTCATGTGGTTGTTCAGAGTCGATAGGTTGGTTCTCATAAAATCTATATTGGAAGTTATTCTTGTATTTTGGATGTCTTTATCCTATATTCCAAAAGGCATCTTGAATTAAATTCATAATATATGTTACTAGTTCTTATGGTTAGGATAAAAATATGGTCACCTATTTCCATGGGTGATATGGGACAAAATATCTCTGCCAAAGATATGGGATGGATGGGGTTTAAAAAACCTCCATTTATTTGCTAATTCTTTAGCTGTGAAAGTTGCATGGATACTGATATCAATTGATATCCTGTGGACAACTGTTGTATCCAAGAATTATATCCACCCTTGTACACTTGAGGAATATATTCACTCTCTGAACAAGATAGCCCAAAGGTTTTGGTAATTTAGAAATCCGTCTTACCCTCCTTTTCAGTGCTTGAAGAAGGACTGGCCTGGAAATTTGTGAATGCTGAAAAGGTGAGGATCAATATTGATCCCTGGGTGGGATGTGGATAATTTTTTTGATTTCCTAGTGAGTTGGTAAGTCTATTAAACTCTACTAGTAGGATAACATCAAACCAGGTGGTTGATAAATCTCATTCAACTATTTGGGTCGCGGGTTGGAATGATGCGCATAATCTGCCAAATGACTATATTAAACAATGGAAGAATTAAATTGTTGCTCTGAACATCTCCCATGCTTATCTCAGTGACAAGGAAAACTCCCTATGTTGGGTTCATTCTGCATTTGGGAAATATGTGACAAAATCAGGTTATATGTTTATTATAGATGATAGGAGACAAGATGAGTTGGCATGGTGGTGGAATAAATTATGGAAACTTTGTTGCCCAACAAAAGCATAATTATTTCAGTGGTGCAATATAGAAAATAAAGTCCCCGTAGTGGAAAATTGAAAAGATGGATGGCAAGTCCCGTCTGGTGTGTTCTATGCAAAACTGCAGAGGTATCTATGGAACAAGTGTTTTCCTTTTCTTCCCTTTCTCTCTGGGAGTGTGGAACTTATTTAGAAGCTACCTTGGTTTTTCCACAAAATGACTAGGAGAGTATATCCTTGATGCATAGAAATAGTGGTGGGATTAGGAAAATCCAAAAAAGAACGAAAGTTTACCTCCACTTATCTATTGGGAAATTTGGATCTCAAGGAAAAAATATATCTTCCAATATGTCTTCAACTCTTGACAAAGTGGTAGCGCCGATTATTTCAACTTTATCTCTTCTACCTGCTTTAGAGTCTATTCATATTCCACGTAATTTATCGTGATTACCGCCAAAATTATTCCACGGATATTCCATAAATATGGAAAATTTAAAGGATGGAAATTTACACTAAAGATTAGAAACCTTGGTGAATCTCATTAGTCCATAATATGCAATCTATAAAATATTGGGCAATATTTTTTGTCAAAATATTAAAATTTATAATATATTTATATAATCTCTCTATATATTTTTGGTGATTTTTATGGTGATATAGTTTTATACTATAATATTTGGGTATTTTTTTTTTTAGAAAAAATGGAAAGTGACAATTTTTTTTTTTTTTTTGGAAAAAAACATGGAAAATATTAGCCCCTAAAATTTTCGTTGGAACTTTGTAGACAAAATAACAAAAAAATCATTCAAATAAACATTATATTAATTTATCATCGATTATCAAATGCATAAATGAAGGTTTATTTTGACTTTAAACAATAGTTATGTAATCATAACAACTAAAATTTGATATAATCATGATCTAAAGGAGTGCTTCGTAAGACACTTGCACAATAAAAATAGTGACATATTGCACAATAATAGTAGTGACGGATTTCACATTTCACGCAAAAATAGGTATGATCTAAGGAAGGGTTTTGAAATAAATTAATAAATTCTAAACCGTTTGTTTGGGGAGACCAACAAGAGACCATTCTTTCCCTTCTAGGTTTAACTCTCGCACACAATCATGATCTGTTGCACTCTTATTATTCACTCTTTCTTTTAAAGAATTAAACAACTAGGAAAGTTACTAGGATGAAATCGCACACACTCAAAAGTTTTAATTGAGTACAAGATTTGGTGGGTAGACATAATATTCAGTAACTAATTATGTAGATGGAGTGATAATAATGGAATCTTGGGTAGGGATTGAAGTGGAGACGAACCGAAGACAAGTTCTTACATTTTGATGAATGTTTCAAACCATCTCAATGGTCATTAAATCTACCCATAACAACAATGGCTATGATTTTCTAGAATGACTCAACAAGCAATAGCAATGTCAGATTTGATGGAAGGGCTCAATAGCTGGAAGGTTGTCTTATTGGGTTTTCTGGCATTCAAAAGAAATACATTTATGTTTTGATACTAAGCTTGTGAGTTAACACTTAAGGTGGAGGTGAGTGGGCTCATGTTTCTCTAGTTTCTATGTGCTTCATTATTCTTGGACGATCCCTTAAATCTACTTCCCAAGGGATTTGAGACTCAAACCCAAGGTCGGGGGTTAGCGTTACGGGATTGAGTGTTGCAAGTGATGATCTCTTATACCTATTGGTAGGAAAGAAATTAAGCCACATAGGGTGGAGCTCTACCATGGAGGTGTTGAGATACATATTTCCTATCATCCTTCTACCCATAAGGTTTCACATGACATCATGCAAGCATGTGTCACAATCATGACGAGCTAATAAATTTGGACGACAAGAAAAATATATTTTCCAACATCATACGTAGGTTTGATAAGAGGATACAAACAAGGATGGATGGTTGATGATGCCTTAATGGTTTTCTAACAAAATCAAATACCATGTCATGATTAGACATCAAATTAACACATCCACCCCATAAATATAATCATATAATATAATAATAATAATAATAATAGTATTACTTATTATTTAAAAAATATGTTTATTTCACATATTTTTAAAAATATTTTTAATTTCCAGTTTAAAAAATATTAAAGAAAAAACAAATCTTTTCATATTTTTATGATGTTGTGATTAAGTTAAATATTTAATATATAATTAAATATTATTAGTCCTTCGCGAGGACTATAACAATCGATTTATCATTGGTTTTGTATTAATTAACCTTTTGACTATAAAGTTTTGTATTTATTATATTGTTTTATATTACAAAAATATGTTATTTATTTAATTTGAATTATTGAATTTTATTTATCTACTATGCTATTCACGGATAGATTTGAAGTGCTTTTGTGTAAATACAAGTAAGACTGCAACTTTTTTTTGAGCTTTTGCTAAATTTTTGTTGATTTTCCTAGCTTTTCTAACTTATGACTCTATAAAGATAGATTAGGTAATTTTTAAAGGCAAACAAACTCCAATTTTTATTGAGCTTTTGCTAATTAGCTATTTTTTATAAGTTGCCTCACTTTTACTGACTTTATGGTTCTATAATAAAGGTAGATTGGTTCATTTTTAAAGCATTTATGTGCAGTGACTTTTGCCGAATTACCTCACTCTTTCTAGCTTTACATCTATAAAAACTTAGTTATTATTTAAAGTCAGAAAATTAAAAACTAATTTGGGTGCTTGCTCTTCTTAAATCCATGCATTAAAGAAACTATGAACTTCTCTTGCACAAGTTATTATGGTTGTAAATGAGACAAGAGAGAAGGCCACTTTGAGACTAATTTACATCATGGGGGTTGAGGCTAGATTCTTTCCAATCAATATTAATTGAGCATATGTAACACAATTTCACTTCATTTGTTTATACCTTCTAGTATTCTTTCTTTTCTTCTCTTTGTTCCAAGCCAGAGATGTAATAAAGACATGTTTCCCTTAGTAAACATGTTTATTATGGATAGATGTATGACATGCAATTACTACAATTCTAATCGAAAAATGAGGCTTTAGGCTAGAACAATAATGTGATTCCATCCATGATTATAAACTGTGCTATTTTCTCAAATGCACGGTATGTTTCAAATCGTGTTATTTCAATTGACCCATCACTTTATAGGACTATCTATTTATAGTGATGGAGTTTACATGACTATTAATTTGTGAATATTTGATAAGTCCCATCACTTTGAAAATGTTACCATTTCATTGGGTGCTTGCTAATACCTTCATTATGAACCTATGACTGTTGTTTGGTTTTGTATTTATCTATTGTGTTCTAACCTTAACTTGTATTGAACAAACATTGCAAAAAATTGTGATGGTATGGAAAATCTAGTGGCTTGTCTTTGATAACTCCTAGTTGTATGACCATTTCTACATGAACCATTTCGCAATATAGGTTATGTGAGTTGTGAAAGAGTGTATATTTTTTAATAGGAAATGTGTTTTTGTCTCTATGAAGGGAAACTATAGTTTAACTTAAAGAAACTAAGTAACAAAAGTTTCAACGAAATAGACTACATTCAATACAACTCTTTTTGATATTAGATATTTCTAACAAAATTTCAAAAATGCAAATTGTTCGCTAAATGTAGCTTTGTTTGGTCATCAGTAATAAGGAATATCATAAGCTAGAAAGGGATATGTGTCTCCTTAAATATGGTAAGATAAATATTTATTTAATCTTCAACCTTAAGTAAGGCGCTTTCTACTTGAATCCACTATGTTTGATGGTCACTACCTTCTATTGGCAAGGAATATGCATTAGAAGCTATACCAAATTTATTTAGAAAAGTTTCGAAGTATACAAAATTTTATCCATATGTACTATCATTATGAGAGAAAAGGGTATTTTTTATGGATTCAAATATTATGTTTATGTATACTATTATAGGCGTCTATTCTGTTTTGAAAAGTCAAACATTTAGAATGTGGGTAAATATTCAATAAAAGAACATGTAATTTACTAAAAAAATTGGTAAATTTTTTGTGAATAATATCCATTTAATCATATGTATGTAAAAAATGGGAAATGTTTTAACCAAACAAGTGATTATTTTTTTGAAGGAAATGTCCAAAAAATATGTAATTTGTGAAATTTTGCCCCTAACATTTTCCCTATCCATATAGTTAAATCCCCACCATCCATGTGTTAATTATTGATAATTAAATTAAATTTCCAAAAACCCTATTCCAAAATAGACATGCCTCAATGGAATTACTATATAATTAATTTTTTAATTTCTATTTCATTTTTTTTAATTTAGCATAGAGGATTTATATTACAATCAAAACAAAGTAAAAAATAGCAGCTGGTCTACCAGATTGGAAATCAGACTAGCTACAGAAATAGACTATCTTAATACCACTTCTATCCAATAAAACCATTAAGTTATTATGTTTCTTGTGCCACTTAAAAGACTCAAAATACTTGCTACTATGACTAAGGTCTGCTTATCTGATATCTCTAGTAACCCTAGTTTACAGACGTATATTTTACAAAAAACCTACTAGCAAGCATAATTAAACTTAGAATTAAATAACCTATTGACAAAGTAAACCAGATAAAAAAATCTTCTGCATTATCGAACTTCATTCCATAGGAACCTTGCCAGACATAGATTTCACTGGAACCATCGCTAGAGACACCATTGCAGGGTCACCAGAACCATTGGCCTCCTAAGCCTTGTACTTATTATAGGCAGGCTGGTTCACCTTTAGCTTCCCCGAAAGTAATGTGTCTATTATGAATGTACTTGAGATAAATGGCAAACATAGTGTTCAAATATATTACACGGTTTTCCTACAACTTCTCGATATTCATCAGTCCCTTCAAGATCGATTCAATACCTCTCAGTTGTTGGTCATTGACTCTCAATTGTCTTAAGGTATCCATATGAACTTCAACCCTTTCCTCTGATGCTTTCGCTTAAATGTTTCCTACTAGTGTCTTCATATGCCATATTGTTTCCATGGTTTTTTGGTAGAGGGTCATGCGGATCCTAGTTTGACTTGTGTCAATGATCTATTTGACCTCCTCCTTTATTTGACTATTTAGAAGAACCCTCCATTGCTTGCGAACTTTGTTCTCCCAAACCTCCACCACTTATTTACCCTTCTGTGGAACACTAACATGAAAAGAATATGTTATTTCTCCCATAACCATTTCCATGCGAGAACGCTTACTACATGATGCCCCTTGTGCCACCGCTCTAGGTCTTCCTCTTGGCCTACCCACCAAATACCTAACTTTTCCCATTCTCAACTTTTAAACCTTCCCTAACTTTGGAAATACTCTTAGCAAGGCTCTGATAGTCCACCAATACTCAATTTCCAAGCATAGATCACAAAAGAGAGTTTACAACTGATAATATAAAGCGTGTTCTACTGACATGCTTTATCTTGTCAGTTTTTCAAAACTTTCCATCTCCATCTTCGTACCCTATGATTTTCCAGTGATAAGATTGTTAATCCATGTGAGCCTATTCCATTATCCCTATCATTCGTCAGGATAAACAAATTATATAGACTCATAATCACCATTTGCGGCCTCTTGTACATATCCTCTACTAGTATCATACATTCCCACCTCCCGGTCACCTCCTTATCATTTATGGACCAGCCTGCATGACACACCTTGATGGAGGTGTTCATAACTTCACCTCATATGGCCACCAACTTGTCCATTCAACGACCCCATGTGACCATTCTCCCACCTCTTTTTGATACTCCTCTCACTTCCATGATCTCAGGTTAATGAATCATGTGAGTAGATGGGGCTCTTCCCGAGCCTAGGCCTACCTTTGTGTTGTCCTCATTATCGGTTGTCATGGAGCTATCTATTTCTGCCAACTTTCAACATTTTTCCTTGATATTTCCTTCCAGAAGGTCTGTCCATGCCACATTAGTAAGCATCTGCAAGCTGAAAACTCCTTCATTGGCCAACCCGTCATCCATCGTGTTTGCTGACCTTCGAACTAGGCTGAATTCCATTGTTACCAAACACCAATTCCTCATAACCTTCCTTACCTGTGAGCCACATTGTAGTCGCCTTGCTACTTGGATGGCTATTGTCGAGTCTCCTTCTATAGTAGCATTAACAATTCTTTCACAAGCCAAAATTTTTAGCCCTTGTTCTAGGGCATGGAATTCAGCTGCGTTGTTGGAGGCATGTCCCAAATTTATGAAAAAGACCCTGTAAATTTTCCTTGTCTAGTCTCGTATAATTCCACCTACTCTTGCAGTACTAGTGTTCCCTTTAGATGCCCCATAAAAATTCAACTTAAATAAACCTTGAGGGGGAGGTATCCAAATCGTTGCACCCAATTGGATTCGAGGATCTTTTGCCTGATACACTTGCACACTAGGGAGATCTAGCTCTAAGAGCTTTAAGACTCTTGCCTCTTGTGGAGATGGTTGTTCCTCAGATATTTTGGGTCCTTTATTGATTACCATTTCCTTCAGTTGGTGTTGATTGGATTCCACCAAGTGTTCTACAGGGAGCTTCTTATTCTGGAAGATTCGTTGGTTTCGTTCCTTCCATACCAAACAGACGCTGAAACCAGGAACCAAGCACCAGGGGAGGTTTACCACTTCATTTTTTGTGTAATTACCTTGCCATTTTCTAATAGTCTCTTGTATATTGTCCTTGATTCTATTAGTTTTCCTGAATATATAAACCATCCAATCCCATATGACAGACATATAACTATATTTGTTTAAAATATGATTTATGTTTTCCTCTTCACTTTCACAAATAAAACACCATGAGGCTCCAATAAAACCTCTCTTCCCCAGATTTTCCCATGTGAAAACTTTCTTCCACAACACTAGCCACAAGAAGGTTTTAATTTTTGGCCATTGGGGCGATAACCATAGTTTCTTCCAATCTGGATCAGTTGAATTACCATGGGAACCTTCTATATAAAGTTTCACTTCCTTGATATTAAATTATCCACCTTCTTTTTCCCCCCATCTTAATTGATCCTAGTCATCATTATAGAGAATTAGTCTCGTACTTAATTCCTCTACTAATCCTTGAATCACTTTTTCATTCTAGATGGGCTCTCGGAAGAGGCTAAGGTTCCATTTTCATCATTTATTTCCATCCAAACCTTCTTCCCAGAACTAGTGCACTTCCTTGTAGCCCTAGCTCTCATTAAATAATTGGATTGGGCATCACTCTTCCTTTCTTAAACTAGGCTTTTGTTTCCAAGCGTCTTCCCAAATCAAAGCTGAACTTCCATTTCTAATCTCCTAGAAGCAGTGCTTTTGTATTACTTCTCTATAGCCCAAGCCAAATTCTATATTTCCAAACATTGAATAGATCCCGACATACGGACTAGGTCTTGCAAAGACTAGTTGGGGGCATATTTGTCTCTCTAGAGCTGGGCCCATGATGTCGGTCCTCCTTTTAGCGAGCGCCACTAAAGTTTAACTCCACTTTCTCTATTGTCCTTCTCCAGATCCTATAATCCCGAGCCCCTCGAACCTTTTGGTTTACATATAATGTTCTAGGCTACCAATGCCCATTTCCTCTTATCCTCAACTCTTCTCCATAAAAATTCCTTTGAATTTCTCTAATTTTTTGCAAAACCCCTTGGGGAGAGAGAGTTTTGATAACATATACCCCATAATTTTTTGCAGAATGGCTTTAGTCAGGTATATTCTATCTACAAGGTTCAATGCTCTAAACTTCCATTGTTTAACACTATCCTCCAAGCTCAAAACAACCTTCTCCCAATTCGATTTCTTCCAGGTTTGAATAGTTAGAGGGATACCCAAATATTTGGAAGGTAGACTTTTCCTTTGAAAGCCTAGGATAGCAATAAAATTTCTCTAACTATAAATATGTGAGTTGAAGAAAAGAATCATATATTTGGAGTGGTTTATCTACATACCTGAAGCTGCTACAAAATTGTCCAGGATATACTTGAACAAATGAGCTTCCTTCATTCTACGGATACCATGTAACATGGTTTCATCTACAATCTACTGGTGTGTGGTATTCAAATATCCCTCATGCAATTAGAGCCCCCTAATGTTCCCATCCCCGGAAGCTGTTGAAAATTCTCTTCCCAGGCCTTCCATCATTATGAAAAATAGGAATGGTGACATAGGGTCACCTTGGCGTATTCCCTGGGAAGGGAAAAATGGTTTTGCAGGAGTAAAATTTAGTAGAATCAAAAAGTTGGGAGAGGTAACCAAGTCCATTATACATTTGATCCACCTATTATCAAATCCAAAGGCTACTAAAATGACCTCCATGTATTCCCAGTTGTTCTTATCATACGCCTTTGAAGAGTCAAGTTGTATTATCATCCCTTCCTTCCGAAATCTCTTTAGAGAATCGGAAATCTCATGGGAATGAATCACATTATCCACAATTTTCCTACCTTCCACAAAACCTGACTGCTCTTCTGAGAAAAAAATAGGAAGTACCATTTTGATCTAGTTGGTTGCCACTTTTGATATAATCTTGTATAACACAATGAAAATATTTATTGGTCGAAACTTTTCAGGGGTACTTGATTTTTCCTCATTCAGAATAAGAGTGATAAACATAGATTTTAGAGCTTTAAGGATTGTAGTTGAGTCTTGGGAGTCAGCCACCGCCTCAAACACATATGTGATCTTAACTATTTCCTAGTATTCTTTGAATAATTCTATGGTAAAACCATCAAAACTTCACTCCTTACCACTGTGCATCTCATTTACCGTCTAGGCCACTTCTTCCATGGAGATGGGTTTTTTTAGATTCTTATTATGCTAATCTGTTATCAGTTTTGGAATATGCTTTACTATCTTATAAATGGATTATGATCTATCAAGGAGAGGCTCCTCTGAAATCTTTTGAAATTGTTGCACCAATACTTGCTCAATGTCTTGGTGCGCTTCATAAGACTAACCCATCTCATCCTTTATCCTGAGAATTCAATTAGAGTTTCAATGTTCAATTTCTGATCTGTGAAAGAATTTACTATTATTTTCACCTTCCTAGAGCCATAGGACTCATGATTTCTATTTCCATATGATTCCTTCCTGAAGGCATATTTCCTCCCAATGCTTCAGAAGCTTTGTTTACACATTATTCCTTTCTTAGTATACCCTCTTCAATCAACACTTTTTGTAACACCTCCATCTTCAATTCCAAATCTCTTTTTGCATGAAATATGTTATTGATCTGTATCTTATTCCATTGCCTTAGTTGTGTTTTAATATATCTCAACTTGGCCTACAATTTAAACATCTTAGAGCCCTGGATTGGGAGTGGATCTTCTCACCATTTTTTAATATTATTCATAAATGAGGGGTGATCTATCCAGAAGGCCTCAAATCTGAATGGTCTATTTTTAGGTGTACACAATATTGCAATCCTTAACACCATTAAAGAATGATCTGAGCCCCCATACGGGAGAATATTGGCTTCCATATCCATCCCTCACATTAGCAGATCCTACAATGTTAGGAATCTATCCAACCTTGAAGCAACTTGATGCTCCCTCTGTGCTTGTTTCTCCAAGTAAAGATCCCATTACCTATCTCCATATCGATTAGATTTTCTTCATCAATGAAATTTTTAAAGGTATTAGAATCTCTGTCAATATGCCTTTGACCGCCCTTCTTTTCTGCTAGAGAAGTGATCATATTAAAGTATCCACCTATAATCTAGGGGAGATGGTGTTTTCTCTCTCTGATATCCTTAAGGGCCTGGATGAAGCTTAATTTTTCATCTATCCTCTATGAACCATAAACATTTGTGAGCATAATCAACCCAGGGGCTCCTATTATCTGCATCTCCATAGATAGGAAAAATTTGGTAGCTTTTTCATCTACTAGATTCAAAACCTATGGGTTCCACCAGGTCACCAAGGCCCCTACAATACTATGAGATTCCACCTCTAAGTATGCGAACCCCCTTCCTAATTTCCTATTCTCTTCCTTAATCTTCTTTATTGAGAATTTTGTTTCTTGTAGGAACATAAGATCTGGCTATTCCATTTTTATCTTTTTCTTTAACAATCTTTGTTTTCATAGGCTATTTATGCTTCTTGTGTTCCACGTTACAAATTTCATTTTTAACTACAAAGATTAGGTGGGGAGATTAGAGCTCTCATCTTACCTGAGTTGATAAACACTGCTCCCAATTCCTAAAGGGCTACGTTGTTCGAAACCCTTCCCTTTTTCCTTCAAGTTTTCCTTGGTGCTAAGAGGATCTAAGATTCTAAAGCCTTGACGCCCATCTCACCATTGTATTCATGTGGTCATCTTTTTCCTCGAAGATTTTCCTCCTTATGCATCAGGTATAAGTATTATATATGATCCATATGGTCTATTAGGATGGCCTCCAAACCCTTTTTTCTCCATTGTTCCACCATATTTTGTAAGTATATCCCTACCCTTTCCACTATTTCATGTAGATCTAGGTCCTCTGTTCCTACTTCACTTGGGGCCATTTCGGAATCCGCTTCAAAGTCTTTACCCAGATCTGGTATTTCAAAATTTTTAACAGGGTCTTCTTGGGGTTCCATCATTCCTTCATCTTTGTCCTCCTCATGATTCTTGTTTTTATCTTCTTCATTACTATTATCCTCTGGATTCTGCTATAAAAGAATCCTAAAGTTATTTTTCGATGTCACTCTCCCTCCTTAATTTCATTGTCGTTGTCTCTTGTTGGTGCATCCCCTTGTGTTTGGCTTTACGAAGTCATTTGCATCCTTCTTCTCTTGTTCTTTACCTTACTCCTAAGTTTTATTTGGGGGATAGTCCTTGATCATAGGCACGTGCTCATGGAAAAATATGCATATGAAATGAATTTTTTCATAATCGACAAGCTAGAACTAGATTTCATCCTAGAATACTAGACTGATCATTTTTGTTAGTGCTCCTGACACATCCATCTCCACACAAATCTTTGCATACAATGTGTATCTTCCTGGCAGTGTCGCATCTGATATCTTGAAAAAATTCTCTAATATATCTCCTATAAGCTTCAAGGTCGAGGGTATTCAATAATATAAAGGTAGGGAATACAACCTGACCCAAACTGAAACATTAGTAAATGTCTCTTTCTCTGTAGTATAGTTATCCTTCCATGGCCTTATGTACAAGTCCGCAGAGGTAAAGAAATAGGGACATACATCCAAGACTCGATACATGTCCTCCAGATTAGCACAGACCATTCTCAAAAAACCTTTGGACCATAGATGTAGCTATATCTCACCATGAGGCTTCTAGTGGTGCTTGATCCAATCACATAACGTTTTCTCTGTGGGTCATAACCCCATGAACTTGTAGATGATATACATCCACATGCATTCCCTAAAGGCCTTGGTATAGGGAATTAATGTTTTTAGAATTATCTTCATGTTTGTCTTGCATGGGCCATCTTTTTTAGCCCGTTTTGACTTATGTTGCTAATCTGATTGGTTGCCTATGGTACCTCTATCCTCATCTCTTCTTTGACCATTCTCACCTTGATTACCTACCCTTGTTGTTCCTTGACTTATGCCCGTTGGCCCTTCAGTCAAAATTCTAAAACCCGCTTTGGAACCTTTTCCTTTATCAGCTACCACATTTTTGTAAGAGGGAACCTTGCTCCCTGCCCCTCTGAACACCATATGAACCAAAACCTACCTACAAGTGCTAAGAAAACCCTAAATATCACGAGTCTTAGGTTTTTTTTATTTCACATCTTTACCCATGTGAATATCATTAAATATAATAATAATTATTATATTATTAAATTCACTTATATAAATGATTTTGATGATTAACATCCACTAAAACCTATATGTTGTACCAAACCTTAAGAAGGTAAGATATTAATAAGAATTTTTTAACATTTTATTTCTATGCTAAAAAAGAAGTGAGAGAAGTGTTCCCGAATCACCATAACTTTTCTTAGTTAAAAGGTTAAGAAGGTTGGTAGTATGACAAATATTTTGAAAATTAGATAAAATGTTAGTATAAGATGGACAATCTAAGAGAACATGTTTTGATCTTGAAACCTCTTAAGATTACATAGGTGACAAATGCTTTTATCCCATGGCAATTTGAGAGTTGAACAACACCTATTTTCACTATGAAGCTCATGACAATTAGTTCTTATCTTGGCAATGTTAATTTTCTTCTTAACACTAGTCAAGAGTGAAAGATAATTTTGGTTTTCAAGATTGGGATTGATTGCGTCCTTATAATATCATGGTTTCTTTTTTCCCTGCATCTCTTTATTTCACTACAATTTCTCTTTAAATTTGAAAGTAATATTTTTAATATTATTTGGATTTTGCAAGTTGATTTCTTCCTTTATTCCCCAATGGTCCATCCAAGACTAGGAATCTTTATGCCACCCTCATTTGAGATGAAAGTGGGGTTTTGGCTACAATTAGAAGAAATTTTAAGAAACCTCTTAGCATCCATGTTATATAACTTCTTCTTATACATAAGATACTTAATCATACCCTTGCTTTCAATGGAGGAAAAACTTGCTTCAATCAGGAGGATATGGTAGAGAGTATTTCCTTTAATATTGAGGTTTCAGGTTATAAACTAGTTTTGGATCTATTCAATGTTCTTCGGTGACTCTTTATATATATTGCAACACCAAACCTCACATCCATAGAAAATAACAGGAGTGACAAGAGTCTCAAATAGAATATTTTTTTTATCACAAATCCAAATATCTATCCACTTACAATTGTCTCCAATCCCATAATAAGCTTTCCAGCCTCCATTTATCCCTTTTTCAATGCTATAATTCCAATTGGGCTTATTATGGAAGTTAATCCTTGTATATTTGTATGAAGAAACTTCCTCCAAGGAACTATTATCATAAATGAAAGTATCATAGGTGATCCTTTTGGATTTAATTATCATGACTTTAGTTTTGTCAATATCAACAACCATATCCATCTTGGAGAATTTTGAGTTGCTTACCAAGATCATAGTGGCTCATTGTGAAAGGAAAAATATCATTAGCATGAAGGAGAAGAGTTATGACCATACCATTGGGTGTGGGACCAACTCAACCTACATCTTCCAAGCGCTCTTCTAGCTTGTCAATGTATATGCCAAAATGCGTAAGGGATGAAGAACACCCTTGTTTTACTCCAAAATTGAATTTAATTTCTTTAGACCAAACCTCAATTTGTCCCAATATTGGAAATAACATTCTCATATAGCCTTGTCACAACAACGCTCAACTCGAGAGGAACCATTATTCCTTTTAGCTTATTTTATAGCTTTGTCCTATGAACAATTTCAAAAGATTTTCTAAAGTCAACAAAATAACAAAAGAGATCAGTTTTATTATTGCAATATTCCTATGCAATTATCTTAAGGCTAACAAGATGGCCCATGGTTGAATGATATCTCCTAAACCCAAGTTATCCTTTATCTCTTTTCCCATGGATTTTAATCCAAATGCTAATCTTCTTTTCCAAAATTAGCTTGTACAACTTGGCTAAATTGTGGCTAACCATAATGGTGTTGCAATTAGAGGGAATGCTTTTATCTCCTCCTAAAGGTAGACACAATAAGTTTTTTTGTCGAAGGCTTAGGGAATCCTTGCTTCACTACCAAATTAAAGAGTTTATGTGTGTGAGGGATGAGGATAGGTTCTCTCATTTTAAAAAATTCTGCTTGATAGCCTTTAATTTCCTTAACTTTTCCATGAGCGATCTACTTAATACCAAACTCATTGTGTTCCAGAGAAGAAGACACCATCCTGTATAAGGAAATTCAAAATGGTGTCCAAGGCATTAAAGGATTCATAGAGGTTTTTAAGGTAAATATTACTATTCTTCAAGGGAATCATATGATTTTATTTAGTCAAGTATGATTCAAAATTTTCCTCCAAAAATTTCTAGTGCTAGACTTAGAGAGGTACAATAAATATGTTTTATTTCTACTTATATAGCATATATTATTTCTTTGAATAAGATATTTGTGCATATTTATCTTATCAAGTTTTAAGGTTTCATTAGGAGCATTCCTAATTGTTTTTCTATAAATTTTACAATCATTATCATACCGAGGGTTGATAGTTCTACCATTCTTTTTATGTGACACCTTAGTAGAGAAATTGCTAATGGTAGTAGTGTGAGGATCCATCCTAGGGTCCTCTAACTACAAACTAAATTTATTTAATTTAAACACAATAAGAAGGGAAATAACTTATTTATAACTCAACATTTATTTGATGACAATTTACCATTAAAATTTATTTACAACATATTAAACAAGTAAGATTTTCATTGCAACCATTTACATAAGTAATCAATAAAGAGAAGAATACTTGTTCAACTAACTTGGTTGGGATGCTCCTAACTCTGTTGGGATGCTCCTCTCAGCTACCCGACTGAATTTACTTCCCAACCAACTAGGAATTATTCCCTAGATCAGGGAACCTCCACAGGTTCCCTAGCCCTCCGAGCCCAAGTCCAACCAGTTGTAGTGTGTCCAAGTTAAACAAAAACTCTCTCCATTCTCTCCCTTCTCTTTCTCCACATTCCTCCCCCAAAACAAAATCCTCCAAAACCATAACCAAGACCAAGACCAAGACCAAGGATCTCCCCCCATCTCTTCTCATCATCCTTCCCCTTTTATGTCTCTCCCTGCCATCCACCTCAACCACCTATCATTAATGTCCTGACTACCCACTCATCCTTTGATTTAGTATCCTTGACTTTTCTTAACATATCTTGTTCAAAGTAGATTTGAGAAGACATTTTGGGAATAAAAAATGGATATTTAATTTAGAATTAAATTGGAGAAGACCATATATTCTCCCAAGTAGATTTGAGAAGACACCTTTGGATACAGATATTTAATTTGGAAATTAATTGGAGAAGACCATATCTTCTCAAAACTAGATTTGAAAAGACATCTTGGGATATGAATATTTAATGTGGAATAAATTGGAGGAGACCATATCCTATCCAAAATTAAATTTGAAAAGACAAGTTGTGAATTGAATAATAACAATAATAAAATTTATATCAGTAAAATAAAATTACAGTTTCACAAATGTAGACATATACTAATATTTCTTGATAATTATAAGTCGATATTTTCAAGTAAATTAAACACTAATAAAAATTTGTATGATAGATTAAGTAGGGTATTACATACATCCCTCCTTCAGAAAACTTCATCTTGAAGTTAGAGTGAAAAGATACAAGGAGTTCGAAAGAAGTTTGACAATAAGGCATAACAAAATAGCGAGAGAGTTATAGTAGTAAAATTAAGTAAGTCAAACAATGATACCACTTCCCATCAAGAGTCTCCAACTAATCTATATCATCTTATCCTTCCTAACCTACTTCTGCTCCCACCCTATCCATCATCTTCTGCTATATACTATGGCATCGGCTATACCAATATAATCACTGATAAAACCAATATGGTGGAAGTGTTGACTACGTCGACCTAACTTCCCTAGCAGGAAACTAACAATCATCATCTCACATCTAGGGGAGTGTGTCCATCACTGCCCTTCCATGATTCCAGGTTTGGAGGTTACACGGTGGGAAATACCTCCACCCCTCCTCACAAATAGGGTCAACACCCTAATATGGACCACACTACAACGCTGGTTGGATACTTGTCATCGAATAATCCAGTCAGGTAGTCTTGTCACCTTCCATTTACATTTTACCCATGTCATGAGAGTGCATATCAAGTAGATACAAAATTGTAATAGAACAATGTACATCATACCTTTCCTAATTAGATGTCTCTACCTTCCCCAATGGAAGAGTATATCTTGGTTATCATATAGTTCTTTCCAATCTACAGGTTAGTTCTCATTCATACATATATATAACAACAAAATATATATAGATAAGTGATCTTAAACATCATGTTATTAAGTCTAGTATCCACGTGTCAATTTTGTATTTCATACTGGAAATAAATCTTACATTAGATAAATCATAATTTCACTAAGTCATTCATTAGATAAATCATATCCACTTAAGTCATACATGAAACAAAAATAACTCTGATAATTCATATACTAGATAAATCATAACTAAGTAAGTCATACATTAGGTCATACAACAAACATTTCAATCATCAATACCTAATCCATCTAATGATTTATATAAGTAGTTTCACCTTTGCAACTAAATGCATCAATATTACATAGCATTCATAAATAAATAACATGGAACTACAAATAGAGGCTTAGCATAGGTAGCTACCTAAGTCAAAATGGGCATCATAGATGCTCAAAAAGTGAGGGGTAGTCACAACGTATAGTCTCTCCATCCTCCCAATTAGCAGATCCTGGGTTATACTTGTCCCACTAGACCTTAACTTGGTCCACCATACGACGTCTGAGCTGTCGAACCCTACGGTCCAATATGTGTAATGGTTCAACCATTATGGTTCCCATGTCTGATACCTGCAATTCCCTCTAATCCAGTTTGTGAGTTTCATTAGAAACATAATGTCGTAAAATCGATACATGAGAAACATCATGAGTTTTATGCAAATGGAGTGGCAGTACAAGATGATAAGTAACTGGTCCAATCTTCTCCTTGATCCTAAAAGGTCCTATAAATCGAGGTGACAACTTCGTCCCTTTCCCAAACCGAATGGTGCTTTTGTTGGGTTGGATATGAATAAAAACTTCATCCTCCTACTTCATAACTTCGATAAGTCCTATGTGAATCAACATAAATCTTTTGTCTATCTTGTGCTTCCTTTAACCTTTGTCGAATCTGCCTTACCTATTCCTCCATTTCTTGAACTAATTCTGGCCCAACTATTACTCGGTCCTCCAACTTTTCCCAACTCAATGGCGTCCCACATGGCCTCCCATATAGCGCTTGATAAGGAGGCATCCTAATTGAACTTTGGTAACTATTATTATAAGAAAACTCTACCAATGGTAAGTACCTTTCCCATTGAGTCTAATTATTCATGGCGTACATTATAAGCATGTCTTCCATAACCTGATTTACTCTTTCAGTCTGCCCATCTGTTTCTAGATGATATGCAGTGCTCAATTTCAACTGAGTCCCTAGTGTTGACTGTAAACTTGTCCAAAACCTAGATGTAAATTGAGAGCCTCTATCATAAATGATATTTATGGGTAACCCATGTAGTCGAATAATTTCACTTATAAAAACTCGTGCCACATCAGTAACATCATAAGTGTCTCTCATTGGGATGAAATGGGCACTTTTGGTCAATTTATCAACTACAACCAATATAGCATTGTGCCTCTCTGAAGTGAGTGGAAAACCCACAACAAAATCCATAGAAATTACGTCCCACTTAGACATAGGGATGTCATGTGGTTGTAGGAGTCCTGCTGGATGACGATGATCAACCTTCACTCGTTGACATTCAAGACATTTGGCGACAAACTGGACTATGTCGTGCTTCATGCCTGTCCAAAAGAAGATTTTCTTCATGTCCGCATACATCTTCTTCACTCCAAAATGTGCACAATAGAGTGCTCTATGTGACTCTTCGAGGATGGTCGTTATTATACCCCCTTCCTTAGGTATGTACATTCTCCCTTGAAATCTCAATAGTCCATATGGTTCAAGGACATATCCCTCAAACTTTGGTTCTATCTGCTTCTCACTTTAGAGTGCCAATATAACCTTTAGATACCAACTATCTTCAAAGAGTTTCTCCAACACACGTTCCCTCAAATTGACCCTCAAGGGTACTAGGGAGAAGGTTCATGGCCTCCTGCTTAGTGCATCGGTCACCACATTCTCCTTTCCCTTAATGTATGAGATCTCAAAATTATACTCACTCATGAATTCTCTCCACCACCTTTGTCTAGCATTCAAATCCCTTTGAGTGAAGAGGTGCTTCAGGCTTTGATGATATGTTCTTAACTCAAATCTTCTCCCAATGAGGTAGTGTCTCCACAGTTTCAAAGCTAACATCACTGTTGCTAACTCTAAGTCATGGGCAGCATACAACTCTTCATGTTTCTTCAATTTTCTAGACGCGTAAGCTATTACTTTGCGTTCTTGCATCAATATTGCTCCCAATCCTTGCTTTGAAGCATCGGTGTAGACAGTGAAGTCTTTTTCCATGTCTAGTACTCGAAGGATCGGTGCACTAGTTAGTACCCTCTTTAGTTCAGTGAATGAAGTGTCACATTCATATGTCCATTCATACCTGACCCCTCTTTGTTGTAGTGTGGTGATGGGTTTTGCAATCCTCGAAAACCCTTCTACAAACCTGCGATAATAACCTACTAGCCCCATAAAACTATGCACCTCATGAGCATTCTTTAGTACTGGCCAATCCATTATTGCCTTTACCTTTTCCGGGTCAACTGAAATCCCTTCTCCTGAAATGATGTACCCAAGATAGTGAGCTTTCTTATGAAAGAAGGAACATTTTGAAAAATTTCCATACAATTGATTTTCCCTTAAGCAAGTTAATACAACCCTTAGGTTCTTGTCATGCTATTTTTCATTCTTGGAATACACAAGAATGTCATCCAAGAAGACTTGCAAAAATTGGTCCAAATACTTCCTGAACACACCATTCATGAGGCTCATGAATAATTCTGGTGCATTGGTCAAACCAAATGGAACAACTACGAACTCATAGTGCCCAAACCGAGTTCGAAATGCAGTTTTTGAGATGTCACCTTCCTTAATCCTCAATTGGTGGTATCCAGATCGTAGATTGATTTTTGAGAAAACCACTGCTCCCTTCATTTGATCAAATAGGTCACCTATTCTAGGTATCAAGTACCTATTCTTTATTGTGGCTCTATTCAAGTCTCTATAATGTATGCATGGCCTTAAGGAACCATCCTTCTTCTTGACAAAAATCACGTTGCACCCTAAGGTGAAATACTAGGTCTGATAAATCCCAAGTCTAAAAGCTCTTTTAACTGCATCTGCAACTCACAAAGTTCTAGAGTTGTCATCCTATAGGGTGTCTTTGATATTGGTTCTGCACTAGGTTTTAGGTTGATTGTGAAATAAATCTCCCTTATAGAAGGTAATCCAGGCAATTCCTTAGGAAAAACATCCTTGAATTCTGACAAAATTGGGTTTTGATCTAGGGAGGGTCGTTTCTGGTCACTTACAACCTCGACCACATATAGTTTTCAACCTTGTGAGAGACAACGTTTTACCTTCATCATGGATATGAATCGTAATGACACTCCTCTCTTGATTCCACAAATCTCAATTGACCTACCTTCATAATCTAAACAAATCACCTTCTTGAAATAGTCTACCAAAGCTCGATGAGTTTCTGGCCTGTCCATTCCAATAATGACATTGTACATTCCCAATGTTGTGACGTATGCCTTCAACTTAGTTATACACACCCCGAGGTTTATCTGACAATGGTCAACACTAGGTCCTACTTCTTTTTTTATCCCAGAAGCCATCTCAATTTTCTTAAAGTCATCGTGCTCATAGGCTGCCAACCCACATTTTTCTAATGCAACTAATGAAATGAAACTATCTGTAGCACTTGAATCAAACAAAATTTTAACTTTTACTTTGTTATCATACCTGAGGTTTCTACCACAGAAGATTGGTGTTAAACTTGTTGGTTATCAATTGCTACATAGATTTGATGGTGGCTACTTGCTCCCCCCATTGGTGCTTTTCCTTCTCTATGGTTGTTACCAGTTTGTAACTCAGGACAGTCACACTGGTAATGAGGTCCCCCTCATCCCCAACAGGTGATGCATGGTTGACTTTGAACAGAATGTTGTGGAGTTCTTTGGAAAGAGTTCCTTCCCTTGGGACCCCTTCCCCTACTTGCTGCTCCTCGTGTATGACCTTGATTTGCACGAATCCTTGAAGATGTGGGTGAAGATGCACTAGTAACCATTGAAATCCTCACTGTCAGTGCTCTAGGTACAACCGTATTTCCATATGGTGGTGGCCTCAAACTTCCCCCCCTGGGGAAGGTACGATGGGCCTTCCCCATAAACCTTGGTTGTTGTGGAAACATGGTTTTGTTTCCACCCTTTAAGTCTAAGTTCTCTTCAACATAACGAGCATGTTCCACAACTTCTGCAACTGAGGATGGCTTCCACATCCACACCGTTGCACTAATCTTAGGGTTCAATCCATAAATGAAACGATCTGCTTGGAGCTAATCGGTATCCATGTAGGAGACATACTTGACCAATTCCATGAATCTAATCTCATATTCTTCTACCATACCATTTTCCTGTACCAAAGCATGGAAGGCTCCTACCTGTTGTTCTTCATAATATGTTGGTAGGTACTTTTTCCTAAATCTCTCCTCAAATAACTCCCAAGTAACTATGTCCGGGGTGAGGTGTAGTTGATGCTCTAAGTTACCCCACCAATTCAGAGCACCATTTCTGAGTTGGAATATTGTTATTTTAGCTTTTAAATTGGAAGTATAATCTCTTAGTGTGAAGCACCTTCTCATTCCTTCTAACCAGGCTTCTACACGTTCGCTTGCACGACCTCCAACAAACTCTGGGAACTTAAGATTTTGGAGCTCCCTAGTAATGTCCTCGATTGGAGGTCCTCTATCAGAGTCTCTTGATCCCTCTAGATTTCCCAACCCTGATGGAGGGTTCTCTACTTCCACTTCAATTGTTTGGCACCCTCTTAAAGTCTCATTAATTTCTTCTAGGGAATGCAAGATGAGAGCAAACTCCGGTGAAGGTAATGGGTTATTTGTAGGAGGTCCTTGTGATGACCCTCCTTGACCTTGATTTCTTCACGTCATCACCATTTTGAATTGTTCAAATATCTGTATGATATGCAAGACTTATTAGCACAACTTAGGGCCTTGTCAATTCTTATTTGGTTCACACATGTTTTGCATAATGATAGGTGTAAGTTTTCCTTTTGTTATGCTTGTAAACGAGTATTTCTAATATTGAGAAGATAACCGTGGATCTACTAAATCCTCTCCCATTTCTATCTAAGCAAGTGCTACGACGCACTACTAGTCACCCTCAAATATCTTTAGATATCCCTAAACAATCATCCTAAATCCATTTTATATATTTTGAGCATTCACATAAACATTAACTTACCATTTTTAATCACATTATTATAACTAGGTGTCCTCTTGAAATTCCATCAATAATGCTAGATTGTCATTTTTATTATATATATATATATATATAGATAGATAGATATTAACCTTGTGTTTTCAAAGTAGGTGTTTAATGGATTTAATCAACTCAACACTGACATTATCGTTAGGTATTTACTATCCCAATGATATATATAGAATGGCTAGTGCTACATGTTTTAATATTTCAATATTATATATTGTCTTAAAGAAGGTTCTAATGTGCTAATCAATTGGTGTTCACCTTTGACACTCTGATCTGAATATGTTGGATTTCTGTTGTGAAAACACATGCATATTAATATTATGACAATATCTAATACAACTCTATTGTGTCTCTAAAAAAAATTCAAGAAGTTGCATCTAAAAAAAGTTAAGAATTATGCATGGCATCAAGCATAATGTGAGCAACTTGTAAAAATTTCACTTAAGTTCATTTGTATTATTGAATATTATTAATAAATAAACAACTTGTTTTAATGCAACTTTAAAAGGTCAACATCTTGTCATTATATGAATTATTATGGTTGTAAGAAAATTTATTTTATGCAAAATAATATTTCTTTGTATTAATGTTAATCTCAATTTTTTTTTTTGAAATAATCTCAATTTTATTAAAGGGACTTAACTCTATAGGAAATTACAACCTTCTTGTATACATAGATAGGTTATATTTTTTTACTAAGTCAATAATTCGTCTATCTAAAAGTTCTGCCACAATTTGCATAAATTTTGGTGGGCACTAACCTTGATAAAATCCTATGTAAATTTATGTAGTGAATTGTGTACTTTATGGTGGGCAATAACTCTTGGTAGACATATTTAGCTATCTAAGTGTAAAGAATGTCCTAAAGCAAAGTATTTCAACGATTTAATTCTCATTGGTGGGTCACTTTATCATTTTGAACATGATTAATTTGAAAGTCAAGGAAGGTAAAATGAAATATTAACATAAACCTAAATTTGTGTTATCAGAAAGTGGTGCTGTAAAAACAGAATGTCAATTTTTTTTTTACATGGCTCTGGTCTTGGCTATTAGATTTGATGCATCAGGCACACTTGATAAAAGTTTTGATGGCATAAATTGCTTGATGAAAGATAATATAAAAAAGAAGTAAAAGAAGCCAACTTAATTCACAAGTAATTATCAAGAAAGAGAAATCTAACCCTAACTCTACTAGCATTGATTTCTCAACCTATTCCATTACTAAAAAAAACATACCATTTAACAACAGATGCAAAAGGTAAACCCAAACACATACAAAGAAGAATTGGTGTGTCCAACACATCACATGCACAAGACTTGTGTCACACGCCTTCATGCACACACTAGCATTTAAGTTTACATGCATACAACAAAGTGGCATCAATTTAACTTGTGCAACTTTCTCTCATGTTTTCTTGATTTATATCTTTCATCTCGTCTTCAAGATAGACAACATATTTCTAGTCCAAAACATTGACATCAATAACCTTAACATAGTGAATCTGGAAACTAAAAATTTCTGCAGTGGCATTAATCCCTTCTATAAGTTTATGTATTTTTGTCCTATAATTTCTTTCCTATTTCTCTTTAGTTCATTGGCTCTTTCATGACTCATGTCATTCATTTGCCTCAATATACACACACTAGTGGACACATTGACTTTATTTTTGAAGTGTGCTATAAAAAAGGGATCTTAAAAAGGAAGAAGTGTGGTAACAAATGAAAAATATGAGAACCACCGAGTCACAGACTAGACCTATCAATATAATCCAATTGTTGATATCTACCAACCCTCATTAACAGTGTCCTAAACATAGGGCATATACACACAGATATTTCTAATGCTGCATTTATACTTAGGGGGTCTTCATGGATCAACCACCACATATTTCCCACTTATGCGGTCAAGCTGCTAAATTTGGCAAGGTAGGACTTCATTATTATTTAAATTATTCATAGCTATAAAAACACAGCTCCAAACCCAAAATGAAAAAGATTACATCCAAAAATGTCAATCTATAAATAAAGGTAGTAGTTTATTCTTAGATGACAATTCCCCTGGTAAAAGACTAAAGTAGCCCTGATTTGTAATGGACCGGGATTCTTACCCTAAAGGACTTATAGACCCCAACAATCTAGATATCAGAACCAGGGGCTCTATGATTAGGAAAATGATATCACTATCATTCTCGAATTCTTTGTACAAAAATTCTGGTTGACAAGAAGAAGCATCCAACCTTTACTAGTAGTGAAAAGAGAACTTATCTATCAAAGATTGTTAGTGCAAGATTTATCTTATTCCAAAGCAACATCAACAATAATTCCCTACACTTCAACCCTCATAAAATAACAACTTGTAAAATCATTTTTCCTTTCAAGATTTCCATATTTCAACTTTTAGTAAAACTTCATTCAGAAATTTGTCTATCAGGAAGCTAACATTGAACAACTTGACGCCATGTTTGGCACATACTAATGAGAAAAGGAATACCTACAAAATATAGAAGAGGAACTGATTGATATCCATATGAATCTATAACTGAGTACAAAAATTATTGTTGACAAAGAGCTCATCCAGTCTCAGAAAAGAGAGAATGTATCTACTAAGCATAGTCAGTGTAGGAACTTATGTTATTCCAAAGCAATGTTTAAGAGAATTTCTTAGGCTTCAACCCTCCTTAACAAATTGTGAAATCATTGTACCTTACAGGATTTTTAAATTTTAACTATTAGAAAATCTTCACATTGAAATTTGCAGGGAAGCTACCAACTCGAGGCCATATTCAGAATATAATAAAGAAAAATCTCAGAAAGAATGCCCATAAAAAAAACAAGAAAACCTAGAATAATGATAAGAGGAACCAATTTAGTTAATGTGTGCTCCCAACCTGTCAAAGAGGTTTTCTAGGTCAAGACCAGTAGACTAAGTATTTGATACAGTGTGTGACCCACTTCATCAATAAAAGGCATAAGGTAATATATATGATATATCATATAACTACAAGCCAATATCAACAAACCTAGTTTTTATACTTCAAAACTTCTACAGTGTGAAAACATAAAACGACCATGTTATAGATATTAGAGACAGAGTAAATAAAGGCAATGTGGTTGTTAAAAAAATATTCAATACGAAAATCATTTAAATAGAGGGAAAACCTTTCTCATTAACAGCACAACAGATATAATATTCCAATGGGACTTTTCTGCCCACGATATATGTTGCAAGTGCAAGGGTTCTTTCTTCCTTGTTTCAATCACTAGAGAGTCGACTATGGGCTGGAATGTCATGCCCATGCATCTTGTTGGAATCACTTGGTGAAACAAAGCCTAAAGGGATGCAATAGAAAGTAGAAAAGTTTCATAAAAGAACCACAATGCAAGAGATTGTGCAACATCTGAGTTTTTGAAACCAAGGATTCAAGAGATGGCATTACTTCCACAAAAGAATAAATGTTTATAGAAAACAAATTGGCCTCTGTAGCATATCTCTGAGGAATTAAGATGACTTTTAGGAAACAAGGAAAAGGAAGTTACTAAAATCATTCCCTAATAGTACAAGTATATCTCCAATGAATTAATAATACCACCAAATTCTTGTAATTTGTAGGTTCATAAGTGGGGTTGTATGCAGTATGGGATCCAATTTTAGCGTATTGTTGTTCAATTTAGTTTTAATATGTAGCCATGTTGCAGCTAATATTTGCTTAGGAGCATGAGAATCTGGAGTGGAAATTCCAAATTTATACCTTCGCTATTATAGTTGTGAAGTTCCTTAAAGAGAAGTATTTTACTCAAGTTGGCCATTCAAAATATTATTAGGTGTCTCAAGGCTTCCGAAACAAGAATCTGACTCCTTCACTGATACACGATTGATTTAACTTTACAGAGTTCTTGGAGTTGTTAAAAGCAATGTTGCAACAATTTAAGGAATGGAATATCGTTTTCACATCTAAGAAGCATTAAATGCCTTCGCAATGGAATTAAGACAATTGTAAAATCACCATACAAAGCCACTAAGACAACATTTCTCTCACACATACAAGAGGTTGCACCATTATTGAAGTCTAAGAGCTGTTGAACGATGAAGTCTGGGAGTGAAAGAACATTTGTAATTGTCGTTGTATCACTGTCACTTTGTTGATGAGAGTCTATTTCGGTGAGAGCATTAGAATCTATGAGATTCAGGTGATGGGAGGTGAGCATTGGATGCTCAGAGGATAGTTGAGCAGAGCATCAAATCATATTTGGATGACTCCTCTCTACTAGTTTGCACCACATTTCTAGAGGTCCAAGGTTGGTTTTATTTATTCATTTCATTTAGACAACACGTTAAGCATTGAAAGGAGAGACACAAATATTGAACGAATCTAAATATTAGCGTTTTCCTATGACAGGTCAAACCCTTCTTTTTGCCTATTAGACCTTCTATTAGTACATGGTTTAAGTCTCTTGGAATTAGATGTTCATCCACCCTTGGGATCTAGTTATTGGATGTCAGGTGTGACTTGAATCTGGATATTGGGAGTGTAAGTGGGATCTAGGTTCAGATTTGAAACCTGGCTCTGATACCATATGTGAGGATCCATCCTAGGGTCCTCTAACTATAAACTAAATTTATTTAAGCTAAACACAATAAGAAGGGAAATAACTTATTTATAACTCAACATTTATTTGATGACAATATACCATTAAAATTTATTTACAACATATTAAACAAGTAAGATTTTCATTGCAACCATTTACATAAGTAATCAATAAAGGGAAGAATATTTGTTCCAATATCTTGGTTGAGATGCTCCTGACTCTTTTGGGATGCTCTTCTTGACTACTCGACTGAATTTACCTCTCAACCAACTAGGAATGGTTTCCTAGCCTAGGGAACTTCCACAGGTTTCCTAGCCCTCCGAGTGAAAGTCCAACCAGCTGTAGTGTGTCTAAGTTAAACAAACACACTCTCCATTCTCTCCCTTCTCTTTCTCCACATTCCTCCCCCAAAACAAAATCCTCCAAAGCCATAACCAAAACCAAGACGAAGACCAAGAATCTCCCGCCCTCTCTTCTCATCGTCCTTCCCCTTTTATGTCTCTTCCTCCCATCCACCTCAACTACCTATCATTAATGTCATGACTACCCCCTCATCCTTTCATTTAGTATCCTTGACTTTTCTTACCATATCTTGTTCAAAGTAGATTTGAAAAGACATTTTGGGAATAAAATATGGATATTTAATTTAGAATTAAATTGGAAGACCATATCTTCTTCCAAGTAGATTTGAGAAGACACCTTGGGATATGGATATTTAATTTGGAAATTAATTGGAGTAGACCATATCTTCTCAAAACTAGATTTGAAAAGACACATTGGGATATGAATATTTAATTTGGAATAAATTGGAGGAGACCATATTCTATCCAAAATTATATTTGAGAAGACAAGCTAGGAATTGAAAATAACAATAATAAAATTTATATTAGTAAAATAAAATTACAGTTTCACAAATGTAGGTATATACCAATATTTCTTGATAATTATAAGTCAATATTTTTAGGTAAATTAAACACTAATAAAAATTCGCATGACAGATTAAGTAGGGCATTACAAGTAGGAAGGGTTTTAGTAAAATTATGATAAATGTTTTCAATGTTCTCTTTATAAGTTAAGAGGTGTAGATGTTATTTAAATCCTTTAAAAAGAGATATAGCTTACCCTCGTCAAAAAGTAGGTTCCTTTGATTCTCACAATCTCATGCAGGTGTTTATTTCGCATGGAAAAATTTAGAGTTAAAGTTAAAGCTCTATGATTAGAGTTAGGCTCATGGCTATTTAAGAGGTCAAAGTATACAATTTGGTTGCAAACATGGATATTAGATATTACATAATCCACGACACTATCTCCAAGCCAATTAATACAAGTTAATTTCTTGGAGTTTGGCTACTTGATTATGCTATTGCAAATTATAAGGTCTTGAGAACTACATAGCTTGACTAATCAATACAAATAAATCCTTGGTTGGGTCTTCAAAGTTTCTTTTGAATGTACTAGCTAAATCAAAGTCCTCATTAGGATTCGAACCATTACATAGAAGAATAGCTTGATTAGATGCAATTCTAGCATTAAAGTCTCCTAACAAGAGAATATTACCTTTATTTCTTAGACTATGAATATCTTACTCTAAAGTATTATAAGAGAAATTCTTCTCTAAATTATTTTTCTTATAAATAATAGAATTGATGGGTGCGAAATAACAAATTATTCCTCTCAACATTAATATGAAAAATTTTAATCTAAATATGGTGATTAAAAAAATCTATCTTACCAAACCCTCCCAAAAATTACTCTTTTTAATATAATTATTATTAAAAATTAATAAAAATACTTATACAACTTTTATAAATTCAATATGACCCTACATCAACTTAAATATTATCCCATCAATATACCTTTTATATATGTATGATTGGTTTTTTATATCCCATCATAATTTATCCCATCTAAGGAGAAATTTTACCTAATAAAAAAGTGAAAAATACGAACGTCACAGAGGGCTTTTTAACCCAATCAAGGCAAAATAAAGGATTTAACGTCATAATATAGCTTTTTATAATTATGAATATGGATAGAAACTGCTTGTTAATCATAATTTGTCTCATCAAAGGAGAATTTTTACCTAATGAAAAATATAAACGTCCAACATGGATTTTTAACCCAATCAAGGAAAAAAGGAATTGACGTCATAATATAAACTTTCATAATTATGAATATGGATAAGTTTTCTCCGTCTTTCGATTACCTTTAAAATAAAATAATTAAAAGAATTTATTAATTAAAAAGTTTATTTTTTTTTTTAAATACAAAAATATTATTGTCTATAATTAAAAAATGTGTCACCAAATGTTTAATCTATTTTTTCAATAAGAAATTTAAATAAACTATGAGCCTCTGAACAATAAACTATTTGAATATCTATATTAATTAGATTTTGCGAATATCAAATTCAATATATATAGAGTTAAAATAAAATATTTAATACAAATTTAATATTGAAATATACTTAAAATACAATAATAAAAGACTATTTTAATTTCATGTACATGTTATGTAAAATATTTTAACGTGAATTATGTATGTATTATATATCATTTAATTTTTTTTATGTATATATTATGAAAAATCCAAGTTTTTATGGTTAAAAAGTTTATTTGGTCCTTATATATATTTCTATTTAGCATTAAAAATAAAATTTAAAAAATGAAAAATAATATTGTATTTTGCACTCTAAAGAAGTTTTCATGTTAGGAAATTTGATCCATCTTGGCTTATGTTAGATTCGTACTTAAGATGGATATACGATGGTATTTATTAAATATAAAAGATAAAAAAATAAAAATGCAATTTTTTTGACAGTGTAAAATATGAGATTTTACATTTTTAGAGATTTGATTCTCATAGAAGTTTGGTAGATTTGGAGATTATGATGCTCTACCTCTTGCACTAGCCCCATCAATTCTTTTGAGTTTCATTCTTGCGAATGTACTCCACAAGTGGAGTAAAAGTCTATACCATAGCATATACACATTGTATCGACAAGATAATGAATATTGCTAGTAGGCATGTATGGTGAGAGAAAACACTACATATAGAAATGGGCAACACACAAGCTTAACACAAAAATTCTATATGGAATTAAGATAGTTACTTTGCAAAAAAACTTTAATTTGAACATTTTATACTAATTTTTAATAATATTATTTATATTTATATAAAAATGCTCTTACTTTAATTCGAACCATTTATGTTAATTTTTAGTATTATTATTTATATTTATATAAATTTCACAGATTTA
>APFE030427648.1:52409-74016 GCA_000404065.3 Pinus taeda
TGGATTTCAGACCTCTGTGGCTCATATTTTCTGATTTAGTTACGGGAGAATCCACAGTATGAATCATTCTTTGTCAACATTTCGAATCTCAACCGAGATCCATCATGAGGACCAACTAAATGCTTGATAGAAGAAGCGCAGATTTAAGGGATAAATAGTAAAGAGGAAAAATGAGAGAAAGGGCGGCTGTCACAGATGAGAGGTCGGCCACTTTTATTAATTTTTATAATTTATTATTAATTTTAATAATTATTAATTTTTTTTTATATAAATAGGAATTATCATTATTATTGATAATTTTTATTATTATTAATTTCACAATTAATATTATAATCATATTAATAATATTTAAATATTAATATAAATTGACCTTATAATTAGGAATATTATTATATTTACTAATTTTATCCTTTTTAATATAAAATTATTATTATTAATACTAATTGAAAATATAATAATTATTATAATAATTAATAGTAATAATTAATAGTATTAATATTTATTATTTATTAAACAAAATATAGGTTATTATTAATAGTTCTTAAATTAATATTTAAAATTATAATGAATTAATGTTATTAATTGTTATTAAACTAAAATGATAATAAACTAATAAGTATGATCAATAATTAAATTATTGTTTTTAATATTTTAATATAAAATGATATATTATATATATATATATATATATATATATATAATATATATATATATATATATATATATATATATATATAAATTTAAATTGATATTAATTAATTGGGATTATTTAATTTATTAAAGTTAGGTTACTAATTAATAAAATATTCTAAGGGGCTGGAACTAAGAGGAGTTTGTGACCTTAATTCCTCTCATTAGGAGAAGCCAGCTTCCACTAATCTCCATCCCATTATCTCTGTTAAGATTATGAGGGTGTTTGATAATTTCTAGGGCTTCCCGTATCTTTCGCTTATGATGTAGCTCATCCCTAGCAATAATAGAGGCACTCTCCAAACAGATGTGGTGCTTAGTTTTTGAGGAGTGCTCTGCTAGGGCTGAAGTACGATACCTTTCATTCTTAATATCAGCTCCATGCTCCTTTAGTCTAGTTTGCAAGGAGCGACCTGTTTCACCAATGTAGCTTTTCCCACATGAGCAATCTATTTTAACATAGAAAAAACCAGATGACATGATAAAGAAAATTGAGGAACAATGCCCATGTAGATGGGTTTGTCTTTATAGAGCACTAGAATGGTGCCCATGTAGATGGGGTTGTCTTTATAGAGCACCCAACAAATTTAGAAGTGAAGACACCACCATGTTTTTCTTTAGTGAGGCGCAGGAGGTAACTAGTAGGAAATTTTTCTTTATCAATATGTCAAGACATTGTTAAGCTCCAATCCTCTTGTGAGAGAACGCCATGGGAAATAAAGGTTAGAGTCTGCTAGTAAAGATCCAATGTTTGTAAAACTTGGTGTCTTAATTTTTGTTGGTTCCTGGGATGAAGCTTTTAAGCATGAATTCAATTTCTTCATCATAATGCTAATCATTTTCTTGCTTAACCTTTTAACTTAGAGTATGAAGTTGGTGCTCGATGGTCCCAAGGAGGAGCAATGAAAAGCCTCGCAACATCTCATGTTGCCAGCTTTGCCTTGAGTTAACAAATCATCACTTTCCCATGGTGGCCAAAACATGGAGCCATGGCAATCCATAAGAGTAAAAATAAAAGGGAAAACATAGATTGAGGAGATTTTTTTGTGTAGACTTGAAATGGAAACAACATGTATGAAGACACTGAAGGAGATTGAAATAAAAAATTGGATAATGATGAAGGTATAGTTGCACATATCTCAATTCCATCAAATTAATAGTGCTACCTTCCATCATGATTCTTGTTGTAACTTAATTCATCATGCCATAAATTTGTTTTAATATAGCCTTCGACCTCATCTTACACATAACAAGCTAGTATGAAGGTGACATCTAAAACCTTATGTGGTGGGGAATGCTCATGGTGGGGAGTGCTCATGGGGACACAAGTTTACCAATATTGCTACCTTATTACCATTGCAAGTAAACAATCACACTTTCAAAAGCCCAACATGATATATAAATAACCCATACAATCATGAAATAATCTTAATATTACTTAAAAAAAACTAAAATTATGTGTTAATGAATTTTCCACTTTACAATTTGATCATAATTGCTTTTAAATTTCAAAATTATTAGTCTTTGATAGGGACCATAATTTCGGATGAAAGTTAAAAAGAGTTAAATCTATTTTAATTCATTTTTCAAACCTAACTAATGTATCTAAAAAAATTATATTATTTTTATTTATTAAAGCAGAAATAAAAATCATTTCTATAATTATTATAAAATTATATTTCAGTTTTTTTATTCATCCAGAGACATTAGTGATGGACTAAATTCCCTAGGTCGTGAGTCATTTTTTAATATTTTTATTTGTTAAACATGAGTGATGAGACTAAATTCCCTATGTAGTGAGCCACTTTTCAATTTTCTTTGTCATATTATTACTCTTGTTGTACTATAGTATTTACCTTAGTATTTACCTCACTGTCAAAGCGAGTTGACTTTTGTATTATTTAACAGTGTCTTGCAATTTTAATCGAAAATGTTTAGTACTTCTATTTTCTATAAATTCCAAATTAATTTTCTAATTTTATTTCTAATTTTCGATTGGATGAGAGAGCTATAATGAAACATAATTTTGGTAGAGGGCTTATTATTTTCAGTTTTTATTAATGACAATCTTTTCCCAATAATAAGAGAACTGAAGGAGTTATGGGTAAGAAGGATGTATCAAAACCACCGTGCATCCAATCGTGGTGACTGTATTTTATTTATAATATCAAATGACAGGATAATTACAAATTGATTAGAGGAGAATAAGAAACTATATATAAACATTCCTGGAATCAAGGGTCAGCTAATCTCAAGCCTTAGGTGTAGGCAAAATATTCTCAACCGTATCCTTAACACCCCCCCGCAAGTTGAGCGTCGGATTGGATTGAATGTGAAGCTTGGTCTGAAAAAACTCAAAAAAGGGTTGAGGAAGACTTTTGGTGAAGATGTCAGCAACTTGTAGATGAGATGGCATATATTGTGTGTGAAGTTTGTCAGCGACAACAAGTTTGCGAAGAAAATGATAGTCTAATTCAACATGCTTGGCTCGCTTGTGAGAAACCGGATTCGAGCTCAAAAAAATTGCACTTTTGTTGTCACATAAGAGAAGAGGCTTCCGGGGAATGGGAACCTGGAGGTCACGAAGGAGATGCGTAAGCCAAAGAAGTTCAACAACAGTGTTTACAAGACCATGATACTCAGATTCACAACTAGAACGAGAGATAGTAGGTTGCTTTCTCGCACTCCAAGAGACCAAATTGTCACCAAGATAAATAGAGTAACCAGAAGTAGAGCGACTAGTGTCTGGACAACCAGCCCAATCAGCATCAGAGTAAGCAACCAGAGCATCAGGAGTAGCAGAGGGGTGAAAGGAAAGACCAAAATGGAGTGTGCCCTTGACATAGCGAAGATTACGCTTAACAGCAATAAAATGATCGTCAGTTGGACCATGCAGAAATTGACTAACAGAGTTGACAGTGTGAGCAATGTCTGGGCGTGTGATGGTCAAGTATTGAACTGCACCAACAAGGGACTAGTAAAGAGTAGGATCCGAAAACAAAGGGTCGTCAGCAGACAAGTGTTGAGAGACAATAATGGGAGTATGGACAGGTTTGCCGTCAAGTAACTGAGCACGAGTAAGAATATCCCGTGCATATTTCTGCTCACTGAGAAAAAGACCATCTGCAGTTGGTGATGCTTCAAGACCAAGAAAGTAGCTGAGAGAGCCCAAACCTTTAGTGGTAAACTCAGAATTGAGTTTAAGAGTAAAGCTGTCAAGAAGATATGAGTTGTTGCCAGTAACAATAATGTCCTCAACATAGAGAAGCAAATAGATAACATCAAAGTTCTTATGAAAGACAAATAGAGAAGTGTCAGCGCGGCTGCAAGAGAAACCAAGTTGAAGGAGAAAAGAGTTGAAGCCCTAGAACCAGGCACGAGGAGCTTGCTAAAGACCATAGAGAGCTTTCTTTAATAGGCATACATGATTAGGGAAGCGAGGATCAATGTATCGAGGCGACTGTTCCATATAAACATGTTCAGTGAGAATACCCTTGAGGAATGCATTTTTGACGTCAAGTTGACGAAGAGGCCATTTGTTGGTAACAACAAGAGAAATAACAACACGGACAGTAGTGGCCTTGATAACAGGACTGAAGCTGTCGATGTAATCAAGACCGGGAACCTGGGTATATCCTTTGGCAACAAGTCGAGCTTAGAATCGCTCAACGGATCCATCGGGAATATATTTGGTTCAAAACACCCATTTTGAGCCCACAATGTTGGTGTTTGCTGGCCGAGGGACCAAAATCCAAGTGTGAATGTTTTGTAGGGCCTGAACTTCTTCATCCATGGCGGCAAGCCAGGCAAGATTCTTAGCAGCTGATTTGAATCCTTTAGGCTCAGTGGAGACAAGAGGAGTAGAAAGAAGCCTAGAGGAGCCCAAGACACCAAGATTCGCTGGATGGCGGGTCTTGAAAATACCAGCTTTAGCTCGCGTGACCATAGGGTGAGAGTCGAGCGAAATTGCAGGAGAAGGAACAAGAGGAGAGGTTCGTGCCTCAATAAGAGGCGAGCTTGGGGGCAATGACGAGGGACCTACAAAAGAATCAGTAGCCTGCAAGGACTCATCCACTGGATCAGTACAAATAGCACATGGATCGGATTGAATAATATGTGGAGAATATGGTGCAGGGGACGGGGAAGAAGGGTCGGTATGTAATGGACCGGGTTCCAGAAAATTGGAAAAGGTTAGAGAAGAAAGGGACTGAGCTTGAGAGGAGTCGAGAAAAGGGAAATGGTTTTCATCAAACTGAGCATGTCGTGTGATGTAGAGGCGAGAGGTGATGGGGTCAAAGCAATGGAACCCTTTATAAGAGGGACTATAACCCAAAAAAATGTAGGGAATACTGCGTGGAGAAAATTTGTTAGGCATATAATCACGCAAACAGGGATACACACGACGCCAAAGGGATGAAAATTTACATAATTTGGAGAAGAATCATACAAAAGCTCAAAAGGGGACTTACCTCCAAGAAGTGGTGTGGGCAAACGATTGATGATGTAAGCTGCAGTGCTGAAAGCGTCAACCCAAAAATGAGGAGGAAGGTGAGCAAGGCCAATTTCAGTCACATGACGGTGTTTGCATTTAGCACGACCATTCTGGGCAGGTGTATAGGGGCAAGAAAGCTGATCACTTTGAAAAATCTTTATACGAGCAGAATATTGATTTCCCACAAATTTTTGAAAATTAGTGAAAACACCATAAAAATCAGATTTGAATTTTAAAGGATAAAGCCAAGTGAATCGCCAGTAATCATCAATGAAGATAACATAGTAGGTAAATCCCGAATTTGATTTGACCGGGGAAGGACCCCATAGATCGCAATGAATAAGATCTAATACATGTGATGATCTACATTCATTATGTGAATAGGGTAAATGATGTTTTTTCGCAAGTTGACATGTACTACACAGTGCAGAAGAGGGAAATAAAGATGTAAGATAAAGATGTCCTGTTTTATTTAAATAAGAAATAACATAGTGATTTGCATGTCCAAGGCGAGCATGCCATAAATCATAGGAAGCATGTAAATTCTTATTTTTAAGGATAGAAATAAGAGCAGAGTTGTCACGCTTCAGCATGTATAAGCTGCCATCACGCTTACCGGTTGCCACCACCCTTCCCATTTGATGGTTCTGAATAGAGAAAAGGTTATTAGTAAATGTAACAGATAAAGGAAAATCAGACGTTAATTTACTAATTGAAAGGAGATTTTTGGTGAGATGGGGAATAACTAAAACATCCAATAAATGAATATTTGGGGTAGGAGAGACTGTACCGGTATGAGTAATGGGTAAAGGGGCACCATTGCCCATAATTACAGAATCCTTACTATTGTACTGAGTTGGCTGAACCAAAATAGATGGTTTTGTAGACATGTGGGCTGAAGCTCTAGTGTCCTAGAACCAATCAGGGCCTACTGAGTTGTTGAGAGAATAAGATCTAGCAAAAGCTTCAACAAGATGGGCACTATTCTCAATTCGAGCATACCTCTGGTTGCACCGATCAGCATAGTGACCATCTAGACGACATATTTGGCAGCAAGGAGGACGGCGACCTGAACCAGAGAAGAGGCGGCCACGAGTTGTAGAGGAGGTGTGGCCATGGTCAGCGCAACGACCCTTGGAGTTATGGCCACGAGTTGCATAGAATCGGCCAACACCTCGGTTTGTGGAAGTGAAGGCTACAACGGGAGGGGCTGTGGGTTTAAGAGATTTCTGAAAGAGTTCAAAACTCTCAGCCTTGGAAACTAGATCGGCAAAGCAAGGAAGAGGGGTGAGCGCCATCTGCGTAGTGGAGAAACCTAAGAAATTGGTGCCAAGACCACGGAGAAACCAGTGGATTTTGTCGGTGTCATCCAAAGGTCAACTAATCGCATGAATTTGGTCACAAAGAGCCTTGAAAGAGCGGGAATATTCAACAACAGGTCTGGTACCGTGTTTCATCAATTGAAGTTCATCTTTGAGATGAATTTCTCGATCCTTCGATTGGTGATTGAAGGTATTCTCCAAGGTAAGCCAGACCTCTCGTGCTGTGGTAAGTCCAACAACCTCTGCCATGGCTTCTTCGGTGAGAAAGGAATGAAGGAGGCAGAGGATTTTCTGATCAACAAATTTCCACGCCAAGTGTTTGTCACTAGGTGTCTGAGGAGTGGCAAAATCAAATTGAGGGGAAGGAATGATGGTGCCATCGACATGACCAAGCAGATTTTGACTGTCAAGAAGGGGAAGCAATTGACTCTTCCAGAGGAGATAATTGGTGGAGGAAAGCTTGATTGTGATCATGTGGATTAAGGTATTGAAAGGAAGAAGATTGGAGGAGGGTTCGGTGGCCATGGGTGTCTCACAGGATCGAGAATTGGAGGAGGTTTCGATGGCCATGAGTGTCTCATATGATCGAGGAGAGGATGTTTAATCCGATGGAGCAGTTCCAATAGTAGGAGCCATTCTTAACACAATGTGTGCTCTGCTCTGCTCAATTCAAACCAATTCTTGCCTCTCGCCACAGACGGAACCAACCATAAGCTCAGCCTCTGATACCCATGCTCGCTGCTATGATTCAATTCAATGCTCTGATACCATGAGAAGGATGTATCAAAACCACCGCGCATTCAATCGTGGTGACTGTATTTTATTTATAATATCAAATGACAGGATAATTACAATTCGATTAAAGGAGAATTAGAAACTGTATATAAACATTCTTGGAATCAAGGGTCAGCTAATATCAAGCCTTAGGTGTAGGAAAAATATCCTCAACCGTATCCTTAACAACGAGTCCTTTAAATAAACAAAAAGATGAATAAATATCCAATTAATTGTGCAAAAACAACTCTTCCTAAGCACATTAAAAACTCCACACACGCAAAATTCACCAGGCTCATAGTCATGTTGAGTGTGAAAACCAGTTCCATGTCTGCTATGGAAGATGACTCAAGAGGCTCCAAGCTTGGCTATATCCAATGGCTTAGGCTTTTGCGGCCCTGTGGTTTGGGCATGTTGCACATGACCCCATTCACCATGTTATAACACAGTTCAAACAAGTGTGACCAAATTGTTTGTGCTCCACATCTATACCAGTGTCTCCACACAAATCTCTGCAATGAGGACGATGCTGCGTAGAAGAGCTTTCAAAGGAACACGGGCTTGAATGGTGCTATGCAGATTTCAAACAAACACAAGCTATGTAAACGCTGTGGTCGATGATCTCAAAAGCGAGAAATCATTTCTTTCTTTTGCATTAAACAACTATTCCATTTCTATTACTTTATTTTTGTGCACTACATTACATTAAATAATGCACTAAACCATTATATAACTCAGATCAAGTCAATTCACTACGAAAGCTGGTGAACTTATGTTCCTATCCTTTGGGTTCCTCAACAGCCGGCTATGAGGGAACCCAAACCCTCTTGCGACACGATAGGCCTAAGGGTTCATCATTCTCTTGTCAAATTTTCTAGCATGGATGATTCGAGATTATGGCCACAAGGTATTAGCAGGGTTGAAGGGTAAGTATCAATAGTCATGTTTTCTCCAGCTTCAACAGGGTTGAAAATGTGGGTTTGGGTGTCACTGACTGTCCTTGGGTGTTAGTTACTTGATTATTACCATTCAACTATTAAACCATACATTTTTAGATCCTTTAAATAGATTTGTTGGATGACAGTGTAAAACTAAACTCATTCTTCTAGGACGAATCCAAGTTTCTACCTATAAGCTGAAGGGAAAATTACTATTTTGACCAAACCAGACTATCTCAAAGACTTGAATGGCCAAGTGAACAATTATAGCGCAATGCACATTAGAAAATAATTCTGGTATCCAAATCTTGAAAAGTAAAGAGTATTCAGGAATTACCCTTTCAAAAACAAATTAGTGGTTTTGTTCAAACTCTAAATAGAAAAGGGGTTATCCATTTATCTAAATCCAAAAAATCTTAGTATTATTTTAATATTTAAATATAAATGAGGATGTTTAGATTTTTTTGAAATAAAAAACTAGCATAGGTCTATTTTAAGTACAGATTTAACATGAACAAAGAGAGATCAAATTTATTCACCTCCAAATATTTTTAGAGTGCAAAATACAATGTGTTATTTTTCATTGTTTAAATTGTATTTTTGAATGTTAAATAGAATATATAGAGGACTGAGAAGTGAATAGAAGTTTTGGGAGGAAGGCGAACAGAAGGCGAGTAGCAAGGGTTTCAGAAAGTTCCAGAGGTTGATCCTAATGGAGGGTTGCAGAGGAGGGAGCTCCACTCCATGCTATAAGGATGTCGTAGCCAGCAGAGGTAAGACACCTCTGGAAAATGTCAGAGGATCTGCGGAGGAAGGGAATAGGAATAATGAAAAGGAGATAGATGGGACCAAGACCAAGGAAACAGTGGCACAAAAGACAAGGAGGAAGAAGACAAAAATCAGGGAACTAGAGACGAAAAACAAAAGGGACCTTGCAAACCCAAAGCAGAGATCACTCCCAGAGTAGTTTTAAATGATCCTACTCTACAGGCGCACAGGGAACACATGGGGACTTATGCTATCATCTGTAAATTCATGGGATTATGTCCCACTGAAAAAGATTTACAGACGTGGATCAAATATCATTGGAAACCCAAAGGGAGTATTGACCTTCATCTTGGGTCAAAGGGATTCTTCACTGTAGTGTTCACAAACATTGAAGACAAAGATAGAGTGTTCGAAGGAGGACCCTAATTTTATGCAACAACCGGCTTCTATATGCAGCCTTGGAAGGTGAAATTTGTCCCAAAGTGGGAAACTTTCACTTCGGTACCGGTCTGGGTAAGGCTCTATTCTCTACCTCTTGATTATTGGCAAACTGAATTGTTAGCTGCCATAGGAAATAAACTAGGTTGTTTTTTCAAAGCTTCTGAAGCCACAAGAAGGGGGAAATATACTTCCTTTGCAAGGATATGTGTGGAAAGGGATCTATCAGGAGCTCTTCCAGACGAGGTAATGTTGGAAGTTTTTGATGAGGAATGGGTGCAAACAGTAGATTATGAGCATATCTCGTTCAGATGCCGTAGATGCCACGAACATGGACACTTATTCAGAGACTGCCCTCTCAGTAAAGCAGACAACAAGAGCAAGGCTAATACAATGAAGGACACATAAAGCTTTCATAAAGTGTTAAGTAGAGGAAAAGGCAGTAAAAGAGGGCCAAAGCAACAACATAATGAGAGGCATAAGGTCAGTCAGAACAAATTTCAAGTACTGGAAGAGAATGAAGAAATTACAAAAGAAGACCAATCTCTGGAGGAAAGTCCTAATGAAAAGGAGAAAGAAGAAAACAATAACCAAACACAAGATATTGGTAATTAGATAGGGACTATGATAAGTGAAGCAGAATTGGAGATGGATCAGGAAATGATCCAGAGTGAAATAGATATGGAATATCACGAGCTACAATAAATTCTTGAGAAGGAACACCTAGATCTGGAAGGGTTCTTGATTTAGGGAACCACGGGAGGGATAGACTCATTGCCACAAGAGGAGTGCAACAGAATACAACAGTTTTTTTATGGAAAACTCAAGAGAGGGGGTTTGATAAAGGAAAAACCATTGACAAGCAGGATTACGGAGGAGTGAAAACAATGAAATCAACTCCAGGATTAGCTACTAGAAATCCATGAAAGAAGAGGGGTAGGAAAAAGCAGAATGAGTTCTTGATGGAGTGTGGAAAGCTAATAATAGATTCAGGTAAGATGAAAGATCTAATCAGCTACTCCTTCACGAATCTTTAATAATGAAGTTCACATCTTAGAATATCAGAGGTCTAGGTAGTAAGAGAAAACAGAGAATTCTCAACAATAGAATGAAACAAGCAACATCGGATATAATCTTCATCCAGGAAACGAAATGCTCCATTCAAAAATTAAAACAAATCCATAGCAAATGGCTCAGTAGATTTGAGTTTCTAGAAGTTAAAGCAGAGAACACAGTGGGGGGCATACTCACTCTTTGGAACCCCCAAAAATTTAGCATAACAGATGTGGAGGCATCAAGGAATTATTTATCAGTTGTTATTCAGCCAGTGGGGGTCAATGATACCTTCCTGGTCACAAATGTTTATGGCCCTCAAAGAATAGATGATAAACTCAAATTTCTAGACTCCCTTGTGGATCTTAGGGACAGACATCCAGGAATACCTTGGATCGTTGGAGGGGACTTCAACATGATTAAATCTCTTTTGGAGAAAAAAGGAGGAACCAGAGCGCTAAGTAAAGACTCTTTAGCATTCCAAACCTTCACAGATAATATGAAACTAGTTGAATCTGAAACGAACAATGGCCTTTTTACTTGGAACAACAAAAGAGGAGGAGAGGCATAGGTAGCCTCCAAGTTAGACAGATTTATGATCTCAGAGGAGCTTATGCTTATAGACAAAGAAATAACAACAGGAGTTCTCCCCTTTGGAGGCTCAGATCACTAGCCGATTCAACTGGAGATCAAGGGTATAGATTCTTCCAGGAACAGACAATTCAGATTTGAAAATATCTGGCTCTCCTACCCAGATTTCATCAGCAACATTAGAAAATGGTGGTCAGAAGATTTGCAGATCCAGGGAACAAAAATGTTCCTCCTATATAAAAGACTAAAGCACATTAAGCTTAGGCTCAAAGACTAGAACAAGAATGATTTGGTAACATTTTTGTAGACAAAAAATTAGTGGAAAAAAAAAATTCAGGAACTCAACCAGGCACTGATCACGGATGGCTTTGATAAAGACAAAATTGATCAAGTTGATAAACATCATCGGGAATGGGAGAATTTGTGCAAACAAGAGGAAATATTTTGGAGACAAAAGTATAGAGTTCAATAGCTCAAAGAAGGAGAGTGTAACACTAGATTTTTTCATAGATCCACCATGGCTAATAGAGCACACAACAGAAACTCTTCAATAAAGGATGAGGATGGGGAGCTTCATAGCTCTCATAAGGATATCGAAGTTGTGTTTGTTTAGCATTTCCGAGGCATAACTCGTGAAAACAATTCAGGAAGAGAGCAATGCATGAAGGAGGTTACTAGACACATCCCAAAGCTGGTGTCCATAGAGGATAATTTAGCCTTAATAGACCAGTAATTGAAGAGGAGATCAGTGAGGTTCTCAAAGATATGCAAAATGGAAAAGCACCAGGCCCGGATGGTTTCAATGTGGATTTCTTTAAAGCCTGCTGGAACATTGTCAAACAATATATTTTGAATGTAGTGGAGAACTCCAGGAGGAACATAACTATCCTGAAAATCCTCAATACCTGCTTCATTTCCCTGATCCCCAAACAAGAAGCAGTTCAAACTGCTGATAAGTATAGATCCATAGCTTTATGCAATGTGGTATACAAGATAATACCTAAGGTAGTGGCTAACAGACTCAAACCTCTACTTCCTTCTTTAGTTTCAGGGGAACAATCCGGTTACGTGGAAGGCAGACAAATTCTAAATACAATTATTTAGGCCCATGAAGTGGTTCACACACTAACTAGTAAGAGCTAGGCTGGTATGATCATGCAATTGGATTTTGCCAAAGCATATGACGAAGTGAACTGGACTTACATCAAGAAGGTTCTGATTGCTTTTGGATTCGATCATAAATGGGTTAGATGGGTTATGGCCCTAGTAACTTCCTCCAGCTTTTCAATTTTGGTGAATGGCTCTCCCTCAAAGATCTTTATTCCTTCTAGAGGCCTCAGGCAGGGAGACCCACTCTCTCCCTTTCTTTTCATCCTTATTATGGAAGGACTTCGTTGGTCCATGAAGCATGCTAAAGTCACGGGCAAGATTAAGGGCCTTTAATTAACTAAGAATGGTCAGGCACTGACTCACCAATAATTTGTAGATGATACCATGCTGCAGCGAATCCCCGCAGTGAAAAATTGCTACAACCTACAAACAAATCCTGGATGAATTTGCCATGGGTACAGGTATGAAAGTTAATCTCTCTGAATCCAAAATCTTCTTCTTAATACTAATATTGCTATTCAGAGAAATATCTACAGAATTCTAGGCTTTCAAAGGGATTCCCTCCCCTCAAAGTATTTGGGAGTTCCTTTAATTGCTAGACCATGCACAAGAGTATCTAGGAACCAATGCTCAATAAGATGCACAACAAAGTCAAAAAATGGACCATCAGATCTTTGAACCTGGCTGGTAGGTTGGTACTAACAAACGCTGTTCTACAATCAATCTCTGTTTTCATGTTATCTGCTCTCCTAGCTCCCAAAGGTGTCTTACAGCAATTCAGGAACATCTAAAGAGACTTCCTTTGGGGTAAGGAGAAAACAAGGAAGAAATGGGCCCTTGTTTCTTGGGACAAAATCTGTAGACCCATGAGCCACGGGGGCCTAGGCTTAGATGACCAGGAGATTCTTAGTAAAGTTTTAGGAGCCAAACTTTGGTGGTGATGGGTTCAAGAGCCAAAAGCTCAATGGGCAAGTATCTGGAAAGAAAAATATGCCAGCTCCTGGCACACTAGTGATCTCATAAGAATGTCTAGAAATATAAAGGGCTCATACATCTGGAATAAAGCCTGGGAAAACAGAAGCCTAGTCCAAAAAAATAATTTTTGGGAAATCAGAGCAGGAGATCTAGCACTCTTCTGGGAGGACAAATGGCAACAAGAACCAACACTGTTAAAAGAGGACTTTTTAAGCCTCAAGCATGAAACAGATTCCCAAGGATTAAATAAGGTAAAGGACTTCTGGGATCATACTCATAATTTAGGAAAGTGGAGAAGCTGGAGAAACATTGACTACAGAGATGACAACCCCATAAAAACAAACGCAGAGGCACTTATGAGAATGTTAAAACAAAGGATGATCTTGGTAATGGAGGGGCAGGACCAGTTAAGATGGGGCAACAATAAAGAGGGCACCTTTAATCTTAAGGAAGCAAAAGGTATTCTCCTTGAGCTAGATTCCCGTGTTCCGGATAAGACCTGGCAGCATCTTTGGAGGCACCAAGGGTGGATGAAGATCAAGCTTTTCATGTGGTTGGTACATCACAAGAAAATCTTGACTTGGAACAGCATTAGGAAGAGGGGTGTTTTGGGGCCTTCTAAATGCCAGCTCTATGAAGCTCAAGAGGAGACAATGGAGCATATTCTCAATAACTGTATTTACACCTCCGGGTTGTGGGATTCTTTTGCTAACATTTTTCAACAGATAGACAGGGATAGAGGAAGTATCATTAATACCCTAAATAAGTGGAGAAGAAACTTTTTGGAGTATGAGTTCCTTAAATTGGCTTGGGCCTTAACGTCAAGCTTCATTATCTGGAATGTTTGGAAAGAAAGGAACAAAAGAATATTCAAGGACGAAAAGACAATCCCTCATCGCCTGTTTGAACTGATCTTGAAACAACTTAAGGAGACAGTTAGCACCACAGTTCACAATCACACCAAGAATCCCCCCTCAGAGACTGAGTTGAGAACTCTCAGGCAACTAGGCATGCAAGGGATTATTCCTCAAGGCTTGAACAGGAAGGTAATCACAATGGAAACGGAGAAGGATTTCTGGCATCCTCCCTCGAAAGGTTATCTGAAATTCAACATTGATGGGGCTTCAAAAGGCAACCCGGGAACGACTGGTTTTGGAGGGGTGTTAAGAGATGAAGAAGGAGGCATTATCTTTATCTTCCACTACCATTTAGGAAGAGCCTCCAACAATATGATGGAATTAATGGCTTTGGAGCAATGCCTAGAGTTTCTAAAGTAGGGCTACGACTCAAATGTAATTATAGAAGTAGACTCTGAGATAACCATAAACTTAGTGAAAAGAATCAGCTGTGGAATTGCGCCAGAGATAGTCTCAAATCACTGGAGACTAATCCAGGTTTACCAAAGAATTCAAAGTCATCTCCATGGACTTTGAACTGTTAGTTTCAACCATGTTCGACGCAAAGCCAATACACTTGCAAACATCCTGGCCAACCAAGGGGTGAACTGCTCAGAGTGTAAGGTTTCGATGAAGTGGCAGGAGATGCCTCAGAACAAATTAAGAGCTCTTTGCTACGAGCAAGTGGTAGAGGACACAGAAGTATTTCGAAATCGAGTTAGGGTGACTAGCACGAAATGAATTTATCTCAGCATGATTTACCACAATCTTTCAGGCTGTACTCTGGCGAGGGCAAGCATCGGTCGGCCTCAAAACACCTAGGTGTACGTTGACCAACTTCCTCAGTTTTTCGGGTGGTCGCATGGTGGGTTGAATCACAACGAGCCATAGTTTCTGGTTAAGGCTCAGAAGAAAGAATAAGCGAGAAGGTAGGATTGTTTTTATCGGCAGCGGCAATATCCCCTCAATCCATTTTCGGGAAGGAAAATCACGTCCAAGGTGGTTTTCCGACGATCGCATGGCTCTTAAGCGGAATATGGTTTTGGAGTTTTGGAAGCGGTTCCATACGACTTCCAACATGTGGCAGGCGGGTGGAAAAGAATACCACCCCCATCAGACACTAATGTTTTGTGACCTTAGGCTGTGCGATATTTCTCTTGGCCGTTGGATTCCGTCGCTCGGATCTACGGTCAAGAATGGTCGTGTTGTTTTGTGGGGTCAGGTCGCTATACTCCACTTGTCTTGTTGGGGCGTTTTCTCCTTCAGCCGTTTGTTTGCGCGAGAAGCAAGGACAATTGTGATTGTTGTAACTTTTCCGAGAAGTGGGCGAGTGGGAGTTACCGGAGTTTTTCATGTGGTTGGGTGATCACATTTCCCAAGATCGTGTGTAATTCTAGGGTTTGGAGTTTACCGGTGTAGGGTTGGGGGTCCTGTCTTCGGTAGGTAGCCCTTCCTTTCCTTGGTCCATGGTGATGGACAAAATTTTGTATATTATGTAACATATTTTTTGGGTTAATGAAATAGAAGGATTGCTTCAGCAAAAAAGAATATATAGAGGACCAAATAAAAATTTTAACGATAAAAATTTAATCTTTTTCTATATATAGATATATATGAAGTTGATATGGACATAAATTAGTTAACAAAAATTTACATAGTCTATTTAAATTTTTTTTTGAAATATTTTTGAAAGTATAAAATTAAACATCTGAGCTACACATTTTTTTACTTCTAATTACTTTACAACATTTTCATTTTCTTTTTAATTATAGACAACATTATTTTTCTATTATAAAATTTTTAATTTTTTATTTTACTCACAAAGTTATACTTCTCTCGTAGATTACACCTTTGTGCTAAATTAAACATTAACTTTTTCCCTAATTAAAAATAGAGTTCCTCCTTTGCAAATGACATAGCACAATACCTTGAGGAGAGATGGCAATACCAAAGCAAAAGTACTAATTTTATCTTAAAAATAGAGTTCCTGCTTTGCAAATGACATAGCACGATACCTTGAGGAGAGATGGCAATACCAAAGCAAAAGTTTTATAATTCAAACACTTATTTGGTTTTGTATAGTTGACTTCCCCTTAGGTTACAAATTTCTACAACAATAGCCATCATAAATTTCGAATTATAGTCCACATGAGCAAGGACCAATGCGAATTCCTTCCATGACCGAGTTTTTTATGCATAAATATTTCTAATGTTTAGAAGATATGCATAATGTAATTGCTTGCGGGTAATTAGCCTAGGTTTGAAAAGTGGAGAGTTTTACATCATGGTGAAGGTCTAGGATGTTGTGCAGAAGTTCAATGTGCGGAGGTCTTCGTCACAATGAACTTCTGCACAAAGACTTCCATGCAATGAACTTCCGCGCAGAGTCTATGTACATTGCATCATGGAATTGGTTGTGAAATTGGCATGGGTTATGAAACTCATCCATCGTTAAATCGAAAAATGTCTTTTTCTATAAGGCCCACTTCACTCTCGCTCTTCGTCATCAATTCCCACAGCATGTGCAGGTGGTTCTGTTGTTGAAGACACGTGATTATATATACTGACGCAGAGGCGAACAAAGAAGTCATCTTCTTTTGTCTAAGTCCTTTGCTGGGCATCTCCTTGATTATCAGAATCTCAATGACGTACAACTCAATTGGCTCTTACTCATAGCTCAGTTACTGCTCCGACTTCTGATAGTTTTAATGCGTTACACGGCAGAGCAATGGAACTAGTCAAGAGCATTTCCATGATCCAATTGTTGGAGATTTCGAAAAGCGGAGAGTTTCGCATCATGGCGAAGGTCCAATGTCTAGGATGTTGTGAGAAAGTTCATTGTGCGGAGTTCTTCCTAAAAATAAAATAACAAATGAAATCACTGACCGCAATGCCTGATAGAATTATAGTGAAGACTACGGTGAATTTATTACATGAGCCCGTCATAAACACTGAATATTAATGAAATTACGTGATGCAAAGGCAGTCCGTCGGTCACTGTTTTGAACTTTATGTTGTGTACACGATTGGTCTCGCTGCACACCATCGACAATGAATTCTAATTCCACCAAATTCTGCAAATTCTGCAAGGTGCTTTAGAACAAATTCACCACTAGACAAAATCTTGGCCAAGTTCATGAAAGGATTGATGTAGTCCTGTCATGGAAATGGAAATAATAGGGCATGGGGGGTGTTTCTCATCGACTAAAACGAACTGCAATTCCATGGAGGATGCTGAGAGGAACTTGGATTTTGCAACGAGTGCAGAGATACACAGATATTCTCACAGGAGATACCTAGGCGTGTTGCAACGATTAGTATATATAGGCGATGGTAACATGAGAAAATGAGGATAGGCTGCCTCAACCAATTTATAGATGTAAGGGAGTTGTGTCCAGTAGTTAAAGTAATGATATAAGGGAGTTGTGTCCAGTAGTTAAAGTAAAGTAAACAGGTTTTGCACCATTTTACTTTCATCCTAACTTTTTGTGACGTTGTATAAAACATCATCCATTACCACTTACATTTTCATACACACCCATTGTAACCGCATGTGAATATTATCGACATTATACAGACAACACCGACGATAAGACAAGAATAAACCACGGAGAATGTGGAGTGCAGACCACTCCGCATTCTGCGCAACGATATGTCTTAAAGTGACTGATAGATTTTGAAATCAAAGTTTGAATATTGATTTTTTATATTCCACTATTCAAAGTAGATTTTGAAATCAATGTTTGAATATTGATTTTTTATATTGCACTATTCAAAGCTTACAACAAGCTAATATGCTCTTTCTCACAAAAGATTTAGCACGGAGGAGGTGTTTTTGTGTGGGAGTTTTGTAATTTAACATTAAGTTATGAACTTCTCACAAATATTAAGTTACAAAATTCTCTTAAAAATATGAGTTATGAAACTCCCGTATAAACACTTAATTAATGGAAGAAGCAATAACGTTTCACATTTTCTATGTAATCAATGCTTAAAGCAATGAATGACAATGTTTAAGGCTTGTTGTTGAAATCTATGGTTACACCTATCACATATCGAATGTTTATACTGGTTTGGACTAAGTGTGTGGAGGTGGCTTTGTACTGGTTTGGACTAAGTGTGTGGAGGTGGCTTTGTAGAAGAAGAAGTGTGTGGAGGTGGCTTTGTAGAAGAAGCATGTGCAGAGGGAATTATGTTGAGATGGAAATGTGGAATCCATTGAAAGAAGCATAACCTTAATCAATCAATTAGTGATAGAGGCGTGGACTATGCTATATTGCAGCTATTATCTTTATTCATCTATACATGATGATGGGATTAAATTTCTCAAACACCAAGTTCTTTTCAATTTTCTTATTCATCCATATATGATACATGAGTGATGGAACTAAATTTCCTTCATGGCGAGCCATTACTTTTAGATATTTGTTAAAAAAGAAAGATTAATTTCAATAAAAAAATTCAAATTATTCATGGCTCATCGGTTTGGAGGTCACATTGAGCATTCCCTCACAATACATCATTCTCTGACACTGGATTTATGGCATTACATGTAGTTCTTTGCAGTCGATGATCTTCGCTATTCCATAGTCTACTCCCCACCACATCAAAGATCACCACCTCAACGTCGAAGGCCACTGACTCATGATTGCTTTCAAAGTCTAAGGTAAAGGGGCCAAGGGAATAAGAAAGAACTTAGAGTCATTTCCTTGTTGGAGATAATTGTTACAAAATATAAACTACTTAAACTACTTTAGACCACTTGCAAGGAGCCAGATGCTCAAGAAGTAGTATTCGAGCAAGATTTTGAAAGGATCTCCTGCCCCGTCGTCTTTCTTCTCTTTCGCCATCGGGATTTGAAAGGTTGGTCTTGCAAAGGTTCGACCAGTTCGAGCCCTAACTCGTTATAACCCGACTTCGTTGGAGACATGTAAAGAAAAATAGAGAAAGAACATTGGTTTGATACCACTGATCCAAACTTAAACATGAATGCAACAAATTACAGATATAACCATAAATACAAAGTTGCAACAGAAATACTAGTTCATTTCATTAATGTCAAATACTGAAATATGCTTACAAACAGAGATGAAATAAAACTAGCTCGAGCGATGGTAGCTTATCTCTAAGGAGAGATGTGGCGGCTACATGCCTTCGAACTATGTTACAATGAGGCTCGAAGGCCTATTTATGATTGCGAAATAATGTAAAATCCTAAACATCCGACAACCTAACCCTAGTAGATGAAGCGCCAAAAGTATGGGCCCCGTTTGGGTAAATGGGTACATCGACTACCGGGTTGTAACTTTGGGATACGATCTTTGTTTGATGCGTACAATACCTCGTTAGAAAGATCTATCAGAGGACTACAACTTTTGAATGTAAACATCAATTAAAAATTGATATTTTCTGGGTTTTCCCAAAAAACATCATTTAGGGCCTGAAAATGGCTTTGAAAGTTCACGACCCAAAAAACTACCAAAAATAATAAATTGTGCTATAATTAAGGAAATTGAAAAACTGAGAGAAGCAGTGGTGGGGTCCAAGTAGAATAGGTGGGTAGCCACCAATATCCACCTAAATCAATTTTAGTGTAACAATAATACATTTTTTGTAAATTGAATAATATAACTTTGTTTCAAGTTTTACGATTGGTACCACACATGATAGAAAAGTACCAAAGTGAAAATAATTGTTGAAATCTATTTATATTGAATACTTCCAAGTAGATTATAATATGTACATAGTGAGCTATTAAGATAATTAAGTATAGATAATTAAGTATTTATAATTTTTTCATTTTCTAATTGTATTTAGAAACAAGTATTTTCGTTAACCTTTTAAAAAATTAGATCTTTTAATAAATGAACATATAATTGAAAATTATTTTTAATAAAACTTCATACTAAAAGCAAGCAAATAAACAATCTTCACTAGAACTTTGTTTGTATAGATAAAGAAGACTAGTAATAGGTGATCGAGGTTTAAAGTGAAACCCAAAAACCAACATTAAGAGAATAGTTAAAAATAATACATATTGAAATAATGAATATTATTTATCTTAGTTTTGCATTTTATGTAAGATATATCTAAATGATATGTAAGTAAGTGAGTGTAAAGTTTATATTATATCTCTTTTTTATATTAAAAAATAATTATTTTAATAGTTGTATTTAGAGCCATTATTTCATAGTGAGTAGCTAGATATATTTAAAAAATAGTTAGATATATTTATTATTAAAGTTAAAATATTATGTAGTGAATTTTAATAATTAAATGAAATAAATATGTTTTTTAAATATAAAAAATTAAAAATTAAAAAAATTCATTCATTTTTAATAGATCGAAGGTTAAAAAATGAATCTATATTTATAATAACAATAATGGAAACTTATTTTATTTACATTTGTCAAATTTATACTTTTAAGTTTTAAATTAATATAAAAAACTTTGAGTAAAGGTGAATCTAAAATTATTATATACTAATAATAATAATTATGTAGATCCATCTTATTAGTAATTATCCAGTTCATATTTCCAACCTGATTTAATCTGAATTTAATAAATGTTAATTAAAAGTGAATTTAAAATGATGAGATGCAAGTGGTATGATTACATTTATACGGGGAATAATGATAAGTGCAAAAATAAGGGTTTACCGAAATAAAAATCATTTGGGATTTCTCACTCTTCAGGTTAAGTAAGGGTATAAATGGATTAATTGTATGTTTTTATAGTTTGCTTTTGTTGATTTATTGTTTTTTTTTGCAGTTTCATTAAGCATATGTGTTTTTCTTCACATATAAGTGAATTTATTAGATAGATACACTTAGAAATTTAATGTGGTATATGTGGTAGTTTAAGTCTTGTGCATTTGTACTATTCCTTGCTTAGAAGATGCAAATGAAGTTAAGTAAGGTACTTCAACTTTGTGCTTGAGCACTGTTTGAATCCATAACATTCAAAACATAATGAGAATGATTTAAAGACAAAGTTATCATTATGGAAAGAGAATGGGTTGAGAGGCATCTTTGACAACTTAGTGTGAAGGAGATGTAACTTCATGTTATACATAGAGTTGATATGACACTTCAAAAAATATCAATAACAAAAATAATATTTTAATTTCCATCTTTTGTAAAATATCCTAGTGTTAGTTTTAATTAAAATTCATATATATATAGAGAATAAGTCAAAAACATCCTCCAAATTCACCATTCATGTAGGAAGGATGTAAGTGCATTGAACAAAAACTACTTGTTATAATGCGTAAGCAAGGCTATGAGTGAAGTGCATTAATTCTATAGGGTAATCTTGACATATTGTTGTCTTGATGTAATATTATTGCACACACGTTTATAGACCTATAATAGAGTTGGCGTTTCCGAGGTGCAAATTTGTGTTTTGTAATATTGTACCACCATTTTGCTAGGGGTAACCGTTGAACCCATTTGGATTATTTTCCAAAAGTAAAACGCCTCAAATATGCTTCTAAACACTTTTTGAAAGCTTATATTTGACCATCAACTTTGGGTTGATAAGTAATGCTAAGTTGCAATT
>APFE030427648.1:74026-117256 GCA_000404065.3 Pinus taeda
TGATTGTATGTTGCTTCCTATGCCAGAAGGCATTTGGTTCCTCTGAACAACACTTTTTTGCCAATTTCTCTTTGAGTTCTAGAATTCTGTTCTTGACTTGTGGCTGTTTTAGCTGATCTTCAATTCTCTGCTGATTTTTCAGATCTTTAAGATCTGTTAACAAAGATTCGGCTTTGTCTAATTTTTGCATGGCTTGGACCATTGTGGAGACCCGAGGAGTAGAAACATATGGGAGCTCAATTCTTTTTCTTGTACCCTTGGATGTGGGTACGGAGATGAAATAACCAGATTTATTTCCCTTCACTCTTGTAGAACCATGTGGTTCTACTGCAGCTAAAAAAACATTACCTAATATGCAATCAACAGGTATGTCTGCAATAGCAAATTTCATGTACACACAATGGGTGTCAAAGCATAAGGAAGCTCTAGGGATTTCATATTTGAGCTTTTTGTTCCCTAATCCAACCACTTCCCTTTCTGCAGAAACCCAAAATTTTGCTGGGATGTTCTTAATATTCAGTATGTTAATATCAGCACCAGAATCCAGCAATGCAGTCATAAAATATACCTGATCTTGGATACAGATTTTTACCTTTACATGATGTTGTTGATATGTAATGGTAAATAATCGCATATCCTGAAAACCAAAATGTGGGTCTGGTCTCCCTTCTGCAATTTCAATCTCGTTGTGCTTTGAATCCCACTCTTCTTCTTCTTCTTCTGTTTTGATCCTTTTTCCTTTCTGTAATTCTGATATCTGTGCTTTAATAGCAGAGATTTCTGATTTGATCTGGTGGATTTCTCCACTCACTTCACCCAATGTCAGGGATCTTATTTTCCCTGGCTTTTGATGATGCCTTTGAAAAGATTTAGTATTTCTTTCATACGAAGCATCAACAAATATTGGCTTCTTACCTGTATCTCTTGAAGCTTTGGATTTGAGCTGGTCTGTAAAAGCTTCGATCAGGCGATCTTTCATTGGCCCTTCTTCCATATTTCTGATCTGGGCTAAGATTTTCATCTCAGCTTCTTCTTCAGTGGATGCCATAAGGACTTTTTCTTTGACAGGCCTTGTCCTTTGTTCATCTTCGCTGGAGCTGTTAGAAACTTCAGAATTATTGTAAAAAATATGGCATGCACATTCATCAGAATCTGAACAAGAACATTCTGATGTATCTGAATCACTAAATTGTCCTACATTTACTTGAATTTCCTCATCTGTACTACTGAAAGAGTCCAGAGATGAATCATCTATTTGGTGTTGAGCTGCAATATGAAAATTTGGACAGTGTTCTGTGGGATGTAGCTTTGACTTACATCTGAGACAGGAAAATGAACTAGCATGTTCCTTTTTGACTTGTTTAGCTTTCTTGGCATATTCAGCTGTCTTTTTTCCCCTTTCTAATTTAGATTCTTCACCCTGAGGACATCTTGAAGCAGTATGTCCTGTCTGTCCACAAACCCAACATGTTATCTTATTCCATTTTTCCTGTTTGGATGAATGCAAATGAATATCAGAAGGGTTATAATGGTGAGTTTTTGGAATATACCGATAATAGCCTTTCCTTTTTGGGGCTTTATCCCTGATGGGATATTTTCTTCTTTTTGGGTAATTCCTTTTATTCTTATAGAAAGTCTCCTTAAATTCTCTTTTGGCCTTTTTCTTAGACTTTCTTCTTTTCACTAATGGATCATCAACTGTTAATCCATATTTACTGCAGATAGATTTTCTGTCTGGCAACTTAGATAATTTTTCTAATGATTTGTTGACTCTTGAACTAGTACAAAGGCTGACTAGAGTCTTTGTAATGAGGGAATAGATTTCTCCCCATGTATGTGATTCATAGGGCAGTTGAAAAATGTCTTGCATTTTGAGATAGTCTACAAATCTGGAAGGTAGAGCAGCAAGATATACCTGTTTCCAAAGAAGGTTTTTGGAATCCTTTACTTCATAGATCCACTGCATCCAGTCTCTATGAAAATCATCATATTGAGACATTTTATGGCATTTGAGGTTCATCAGAATAACCTCATGCTTATCTGCTATTTCAACTTCACAGCCGCACCAATGCTCCAGAATCATTGATGTCAAGGCACCAATCATGTTGTTTGTTACAGTGCCATCTGGGTTGTGAATTACATCTCCCTTTTCATCTTTTAAGACTTCAGCCTCCATGGTCTCAATCAACTTTGGAGATGACTCTGCTTCCCACCATCTGAGAAGGGTGCCTGTAAAACACTGAATGATAGTTTTACAAGCATCTACTTCTGATTTTCCTCGTAAACACATGAGTTTGTATTCTGTATACATGATGTCAATCATTTGACGTATTTGGCCTACACTCATGTTGTCTATATTCCATTCTCTATGAGAATCAGGGAAAAAAGTATGTGCTTCTGGCATTTTCCCTTTTCCTTCTATATCAGGTGCAGAGTATCTGTTATATCTATGCTCAAGGGGCTGTCTATGCTCAAGAGGCTCATAAATCGGGAGGATTTGAGCTTCTGGTTCTTCGAATAAAGAAGCTATTGTGATCTTTTCAGATCCTTCTTCTTTGGTTTCTTTGGGAAACAGCAAAGGAAATTTTTCAACATTTTTCATTGTATGTTCAATCTGGATATTTCTTTTAACCAAAAATGAATTGGGGACTGGCTTTTCTACTTTTGTGATCTGCATCTTATTAAACTTTTCATTTAAGCCAGTGAGGATTGTCTTAGTTATGTCAATGTGACCAACTAGACTTTCTCCCAATTCTTCAATCTTTGTCAATGACTCTTTGGTGTATGATCGAGTCATGCTGGAATCAAACTGAATGCTATTTAAACAAGAATTTACACTATTAAAAGAGGACTGTACAATATCAATCTGTTTCTTTACTTCATCTGATTTTGCAATGTTCATTTCCAGACCTTTTAGAGCAGTGTTTGTCCAATTTATCTGTTCACTGGCCTTTTGAATCCTTCCATCGATTCCTAAGGCGTTGTCATCTTTCTGGACAAGAGGAATGGCTTTGGCTGCATTGGATTTTTCTCCTAAAATTATTCCTTTATATGGGGGAAAAGTAGTGGAAGTTTCCACTATGGAGCCATCAAGTGCAGTCCACCCATGTTTATCAGGAACATTGCTGGAAGAGCTACCAGTCAGAACATTTATAGGAGCTATTTTATCTTTCCAAGAATAGAAAGATATCCATTCATTGGTATTCTCCATATATCTTTTCCAATCTATAGCCATTTTTCTTTTTTGATCTGGGGTGTATCCTTTGTCAAATTCATCTGCCTGGGGATTTGTGAGTAAATCCCAATTTAACATTTCTTTCATCCACTGTGCACTGATCTGTGATTTTGGACATCCATCCATGAGTGCAAAGAATTTATGCATCTCCATGACTGCTGGTTTCTTGTAGTCAGAGGGGATCTGTTTGAATCGACACTCAGGAATCAGTTCTGACATTTCTAGTTTTCCCAATCCATATCTAGGCTTTGCAGGTCTCATCAGACAGATCATTTGTGTAAGCCTGGGATCTTCTTCTTCTATTGAATGTATCATGAGGACATGATCAGTATCTGGCTCAGACTCATGTGGAAAAGGTATGTCTGAACATTTAGGATTTGGGCATGAACTGATAGAAGTGGAGGGAGGAGCAGTGCCAGTTCTGGGATTATGATGCAGATGGATATTTTGTTCTGCTAAACTCAAAAGATTGATGATGTTTGTACATTCAGGACACTTTACTTCTAGAGATGATACATTATGAATGCACAGAGGTACTCAGAAATGGCCTACTCTTTTTATTTCAGAATGGAAAAATTTCTTACAGAATGCTCACAGAGATTTTACAGAGATTGATTCTTTCTAGAAACAAACTAGTCTTGCTTTTTCTGGACTTTTCACAGCTTAATCATAAGCAAGTTACTACCAGAGGCTTCTGGCAAGATCTAGGCTCTATCTTCGAATCAGACTTCACACACCAAACTTGACCCTTGTAATGATTCGGCCACTTTAGGTTCTTACCAGTGCCGAGCACACTGATACGCAGGCTTCTCGAATCAACTAAGGACTTTGAGTAATTACTCGTGATGCAAGCAGATCGGATTGAATATCCGCAGATGCAGAGCAGGAGAATACTCGACTCAAACACGCAAAACTCAGACTCGATAACTCTAAGACCCGATAACTCTAAGACCCGATGCCCTTGTAATGAGCCTTACCCTCCTTTATATAGGATTTGAAGGGGGGACAAACATTACTGTTCTACAGACTGAAAAGACATCCAGAATCATTTCATTTCTAGATTTTTATCAAAGCAACGTCCGCACAAATATTCGGGCCAGGCCGAATCATTGCTTTCGGGTAATGCATGTGATAAATCTTTTATGAAAAATAGATTCTTGTACCAAATCCAGACTTATGGTGATCTACACAGTGGATACTTTTGTACCAAAAAGCCCACGAGAAAAGACTAGGAGAGAATATTTACACTGTGGAAGCTTTTGAACAGTAAAACCCACGGGAAAACTGGTCACAATTAAGCCCTTGTGACTGGTACTTATTCAAAATAAAGTAAAATCAGGGAATCTTTCCCTCTTGTAAAGCAAGTCATCACAAGCCTTGGTATATATTCGCCGGACTATCATTGGCTTTCCCAGGATGATCTGATGTTGCACTTTGGTTAGCACGCACCATTCTAAATGATCTACCATATATTCATGGAGAGCATAATTAGACATGTGGAATGGGTCCCATTCTTTAACTGTCATTTCCTTGACTGTGTTGTAGATGCGATGATAGCAATCTCCAATATTATAATCAAAACATTTTTGACAGTGCCTTCTTTGAAATCCTTCATGGTACACAGGGTCCATAGCTGTTCTTTTGACGCCGTAATCTGTCCTCCAATTTCTGAAGCATTCACATTGCCGATTATTCTGTGAGGCTGCCATTGTGCTGAATTTTAATTTTGTATAGTGGGTGTCTGTTTTATCATCTACATTCATAAAATCCCACCATAACTTTTTATAATCCTGGAAATTGTAGACGGTATCTGGGAATATTATCTTTGGGTCATTTCTTGGCCATCTTGCTCCTTGTTGGATATGTGAAAGATTTTCCCATAAATCTCTTGTACGATAAATACAAAAGTATGCCCCATAGATTCTGGTATTGCTGTCGCCTTGGTGACCAATCCGTCCAATGTCATGAAAATTTGATTCTAATGCCTCTCTTGCTGTCCTTGCATCAGCCTTTGCTTTAGTATATATCATGTCATGGATCCATTTTCTACCTTTTGGATATATTCTTCTTTCTGGTACATAATGTTGAAGATCTGCATGAGGCTGGAGATCTGCGTCAAGAACTTTGGTATTTCGTAATTGCCATGTGGGCTTCCAGCTGTTTTTATATGTTTCCCAGTCTTGATTATCTGGGATAGTCCGCAGGACTTCACATTTCTGACTTGGATCCCATTCAGTGACAATCATCATGATTTGTGTGATATCTTTTTCAAGATATTCTCGGCTGAGAAAATCAGGGAGGCAATTTTGTTCTCCTTTAATGTGCTCAACAGAAAAGTCAAAATTTGCAAATAATGCTTGCCATCTGGCAAACTTTGCTTCTTCTGGTTTCTTGATGTCCTTAGACAAGACTTTCTTCAAGGCTGAGGCATCTGTTCTGAGAAGAAATGATTTGTTAATAAGATAAACTGCAAATTTGCTAATACAATTGCAAGCAGCTTTTACCTCTCTTTCAATAACGGAATATTTTTGTTCAGTTGGATTCCAGACCCCTGAGGCAAACTGAACTATTTGTTCTTCTTCACCAATCCGTTGTTTTAGAATTCCACCCCAACCTATGTCACTGGCATCAGACTCTACAATTTTGAAGGCTTCATCATCTGCAATATATAGAATAGGCAAAGATTTTACTTTTGCCTTGATGTCTTGAACTGCTTTGGTGTGCTTTTCTGTCCATGGGGGAGGATTTTTGCCAGTTCTTGGATTGAGCAATTTTCTGTCACTAGCACAGTCTTGGTAGAAACTGCTTACATAATTCAAACATCCAAGGAACCTCTGCAGCTGTGTCTTATCTTTTAAGACATCTGGAAATTTGTCTGCAAACTCAATTGCATGCTGTTGTAGAGATATCTGACCGTTAGCAATCTGATGTCCCAAAAATTTAACAGAAGTCTGAAATAATTCCATCTTCTTCTTGCTAAGTACAAGACCATTTCTTCGGACTAAATTCATAAAAATATTTACATGTTTAAAATGGTCAGCAAGATTTCTAGAAAAAATTAAAACATCATCTATATATACAAGCATCCAATCAAAATATGGTTTGAAGATGTCATCCATAACTTTCTGGAATTTAGATGGAGCATTTTTGAGTCCGAAGGGCATAACATTCCACTCATAATGTCCGGCAGGGACACTGAAAGCAGTTTTGAATTTATCTTCCTCATAAATAGCAACTTGCCAAAATCCAGCTTTTAAATCAAACTTGGAAAATATCTTCGCTCCTGCAATTCTTCTGATTAAATCTCCTTTATGTGGAATTTATTACATGAGCCCGTCATAAACACTGAATATTAATGAAATTACGTGATGCAAAGGCAGTCCGTCGGTCACTGTTTTGAACTTTATGTTGTGTACACGATTGGTCTCGCTGCACACCATCGACAATGAATTCTAATTCCACCAAATTCTGCAAATTCTGCAAGGTGCTTTAGAACAAATTCACCACTAGACAAAATCTTGGCCAAGTTCATGAAAGGATTGATGTAGTCCTGTCATGGAAATGGAAATAATAGGGCATGGGGGGTGTTTCTCATCGACTAAAACGAACTGCAATTCCATGGAGGATGCTGAGAGGAACTTGGATTTTGCAACGAGTGCAGAGATACACAGATATTCTCACAGGAGATACCTAGGCGTGTTGCAACGATTAGTATATATAGGCGATGGTAACATGAGAAAATGAGGATAGGCTGCCTCAACCAATTTATAGATGTAAGGGAGTTGTGTCCAGTAGTTAAAGTAATGATATAAGGGAGTTGTGTCCAGTAGTTAAAGTAAAGTAAACAGGTTTTGCACCATTTTACTTTCATCCTAACTTTTTGTGACGTTGTATAAAACATCATCCATTACCACTTACATTTTCATACACACCCATTGTAACCGCATGTGAATATTATCGACATTATACAGACAACACCGACGATAAGACAAGAATAAACCACGGAGAATGTGGAGTGCAGACCACTCCGCATTCTGCGCAACGATATGTCTTAAAGTGACTGATAGATTTTGAAATCAAAGTTTGAATATTGATTTTTTATATTCCACTATTCAAAGTAGATTTTGAAATCAATGTTTGAATATTGATTTTTTATATTGCACTATTCAAAGCTTACAACAAGCTAATATGCTCTTTCTCACAAAAGATTTAGCACGGAGGAGGTGTTTTTGTGTGGGAGTTTTGTAATTTAACATTAAGTTATGAACTTCTCACAAATATTAAGTTACAAAATTCTCTTAAAAATATGAGTTATGAAACTCCCGTATAAACACTTAATTAATGGAAGAAGCAATAACGTTTCACATTTTCTATGTAATCAATGCTTAAAGCAATGAATGACAATGTTTAAGGCTTGTTGTTGAAATCTATGGTTACACCTATCACATATCGAATGTTTATACTGGTTTGGACTAAGTGTGTGGAGGTGGCTTTGTACTGGTTTGGACTAAGTGTGTGGAGGTGGCTTTGTAGAAGAAGAAGTGTGTGGAGGTGGCTTTGTAGAAGAAGCATGTGCAGAGGGAATTATGTTGAGATGGAAATGTGGAATCCATTGAAAGAAGCATAACCTTAATCAATCAATTAGTGATAGAGGCGTGGACTATGCTATATTGCAGCTATTATCTTTATTCATCTATACATGATGATGGGATTAAATTTCTCAAACACCAAGTTCTTTTCAATTTTCTTATTCATCCATATATGATACATGAGTGATGGAACTAAATTTCCTTCATGGCGAGCCATTACTTTTAGATATTTGTTAAAAAAGAAAGATTAATTTCAATAAAAAAATTCAAATTATTCATGGCTCATCGGTTTGGAGGTCACATTGAGCATTCCCTCACAATACATCATTCTCTGACACTGGATTTATGGCATTACATGTAGTTCTTTGCAGTCGATGATCTTCGCTATTCCATAGTCTACTCCCCACCACATCAAAGATCACCACCTCAACGTCGAAGGCCACTGACTCATGATTGCTTTCAAAGTCTAAGGTAAAGGGGCCAAGGGAATAAGAAAGAACTTAGAGTCATTTCCTTGTTGGAGATAATTGTTACAAAATATAAACTACTTAAACTACTTTAGACCACTTGCAAGGAGCCAGATGCTCAAGAAGTAGTATTCGAGCAAGATTTTGAAAGGATCTCCTGCCCCGTCGTCTTTCTTCTCTTTCGCCATCGGGATTTGAAAGGTTGGTCTTGCAAAGGTTCGACCAGTTCGAGCCCTAACTCGTTATAACCCGACTTCGTTGGAGACATGTAAAGAAAAATAGAGAAAGAACATTGGTTTGATACCACTGATCCAAACTTAAACATGAATGCAACAAATTACAGATATAACCATAAATACAAAGTTGCAACAGAAATACTAGTTCATTTCATTAATGTCAAATACTGAAATATGCTTACAAACAGAGATGAAATAAAACTAGCTCGAGCGATGGTAGCTTATCTCTAAGGAGAGATGTGGCGGCTACATGCCTTCGAACTATGTTACAATGAGGCTCGAAGGCCTATTTATGATTGCGAAATAATGTAAAATCCTAAACATCCGACAACCTAACCCTAGTAGATGAAGCGCCAAAAGTATGGGCCCCGTTTGGGTAAATGGGTACATCGACTACCGGGTTGTAACTTTGGGATACGATCTTTGTTTGATGCGTACAATACCTCGTTAGAAAGATCTATCAGAGGACTACAACTTTTGAATGTAAACATCAATTAAAAATTGATATTTTCTGGGTTTTCCCAAAAAACATCATTTAGGGCCTGAAAATGGCTTTGAAAGTTCACGACCCAAAAAACTACCAAAAATAATAAATTGTGCTATAATTAAGGAAATTGAAAAACTGAGAGAAGCAGTGGTGGGGTCCAAGTAGAATAGGTGGGTAGCCACCAATATCCACCTAAATCAATTTTAGTGTAACAATAATACATTTTTTGTAAATTGAATAATATAACTTTGTTTCAAGTTTTACGATTGGTACCACACATGATAGAAAAGTACCAAAGTGAAAATAATTGTTGAAATCTATTTATATTGAATACTTCCAAGTAGATTATAATATGTACATAGTGAGCTATTAAGATAATTAAGTATAGATAATTAAGTATTTATAATTTTTTCATTTTCTAATTGTATTTAGAAACAAGTATTTTCGTTAACCTTTTAAAAAATTAGATCTTTTAATAAATGAACATATAATTGAAAATTATTTTTAATAAAACTTCATACTAAAAGCAAGCAAATAAACAATCTTCACTAGAACTTTGTTTGTATAGATAAAGAAGACTAGTAATAGGTGATCGAGGTTTAAAGTGAAACCCAAAAACCAACATTAAGAGAATAGTTAAAAATAATACATATTGAAATAATGAATATTATTTATCTTAGTTTTGCATTTTATGTAAGATATATCTAAATGATATGTAAGTAAGTGAGTGTAAAGTTTATATTATATCTCTTTTTTATATTAAAAAATAATTATTTTAATAGTTGTATTTAGAGCCATTATTTCATAGTGAGTAGCTAGATATATTTAAAAAATAGTTAGATATATTTATTTTAAAGTAAATATATTATGTATGTAATTTTAATAAATTAAATGAAAATAAATATGTTTTTTTAAATATAAAAATAAAAATAAAAATTAAAAAATCTCATTCATGTTTAATAGATTCGAAGGTTAAAAATGAATCTATATTTATAATAACAATAATGCAAATTTATTTTATTTACATTTGTTCAAATTTATACTTTTAAGATTTAATTTAATATAATAAACTTTGAGTAAAGGTGAATCTAAAATTATATATACTAATAATAATAATTATGTAGATTCATCTTATTAGTAACTATCTAGTTCATATTTCCAACATGATTTAATCTGAATTTAATAAATTTTAAGTAAAAGTGAATTTAAAATGAGATGCAAGTGGTATGACTACTTTTATATGGGGAATAATGATAAGTGCAAAAATAAGGGTTTACCAAAATAAAAATCATTTGTGATTTCTCACTCTTGAGGTTAAGTAAGGGTATAAATGGATTAATTGTTTGTTTTTATAGTTTGCTTTTGTCGATTTATTGTTTTTTTTTGCAGTTTCATTAAGCATGTGTGTTTTTCTTCACATATAAGTGAATTTATTGATAGATACACTTAGAAATTTAATGTGGTATATGTGGTAGTTTAAGTCTTGTGCATTTGTACTATTCCTTGCTTAGAAGATGCAAATGAAGTTAAGTAAGGTACTTCAACTTTGTGCTTGAGCACTGTTTGAATCCATAACATTCAAAACATAATGAGAATGATTTAAAGACAAAGTTATCATTATGGAAAGAGATTGGGTTGAGAGGCGTCTTTGACAACTTAGTGTGAAGGAGATGTAACTTCATGTTATACGTAGAGTTGATACGACACTTCAAAAAATATCAATAACAAAAATTATATTTTAATTTCCATCTTTTGTAAAATATCCTAGTGTTAGTTTTAATTAAAAATCATATATATAGAGAGAAGAAGTCAAAAACATCCTCCAAATTCACCATTTAGGTAGGAAGGATGTAAGCGCATTGAACAAAAACTACTTGTTATAATGCGTAAGCAAGCCTATGAGTGAAGTGCATTAATCCTATAGGGTAATCTTGACATATTGTTGTCTTGATGTAATATTATTGCACACACGTTTATAGACCTATAATAGAGTTGGCGTTTCCGAGGTGCAAATTTGTGTTTTGTAATATTGTACCACCATTTTGCTAGGGGTAACCGTTGAACCCATTTGGATTATTTTCCAAAAGTAAAACGCCTCAAATATGCTTCTAAACACTTTTTGAAAGCTTATATTTGACCATCAACTTTGGGTTGATAAGTAATGCTAAGTTGCAATTGAGTGCCCTAGAGCTAAACAACTCTTGCTATAAATTGCTAATGATAGTGGGGTTACAATCCATCATAATAAATGATAGAATACATTTCAGGTTAAATATATTATCCATGAAGACTTAAGAAACCAAGGAGGGTTTAAAGGGGTGTTGTGGAATGCAAAAATGAGATTATCTAGGAAGTTGGGCAACTATAACTATAATGACAAATTTATTTGTATATTTGGGTAACTCCACAGTGACTTCCATAGAAATGCATTAGAGAAATTTTGAGGTCTAAAATGGGCCTTCTGAGAAATATTATAAAATAATAGTGGAAATAATAAAATAAGATTAGATTACATCATCAAATTTTAGAGGGAAAAACGAAAAAGCTAGTTTTTCAACTCGTATTTTCAACTTATCTCCCTACGATTTTACTCAAATTTTGAGCGGGATCACTTGTTGGATGCGAAAGTTAATTCCTCATCCAAGGAATACCCATGTTGCATATTTTCGATGGACCTTGCTACAAAAAAATGAAAAATACATGAAAAAACATGATTGCAATCACATTTTTCATGTATTTCTCATTTTTCGTGTAGAAAGGTCCATCAAAATTATGCAACATGGGTACTCCTTGGATGAGGAATTCAAAATTATGCATCCAAAATGTTATTTTTCTCGAAATTTGAGTAAATCCACAGGGAGATAACTTGAAAATATGTGTTGAAAAATAAGTTTTTTTTTTTTACTCCAAAAATGGTGAATCATCCGTGATGGTTGACATCACCATCTTGAATCCTATTGGTTCTTATAAATTTGGTTTTGGTTGTACATTTTTTTTTTGAGACCCATTTTAGACCTCAAAATTTCTCAAATGGTTAGTCCATACTATTGAAATTGTAACTAGGTTTGGTCTTCATAATGTATATTTATCATTGATATATTTATTATGGTTTATAAAACATGTTCTTCATGCTAGAGTCAAAATAAAAATTATGTGTTTCATGTCCCATTTGTACATTTAAAAGAAAGAGAATTTGAATTTTTATTATGAGTCAAAAGCCCACAAGTTGACCAAGTTGGCCCTTCTTGGACAAGTCAGCCTAGCCCTCTAAGTGGCACTTATTCGACCCTCCTAGACAACTATATATTAGAGATCCATTTGATCCATTTGAAGATCATTCATTCAACACACAAGAAGTATCATCTGCACCTAGCATAGGACAAAAAATGATGAGCCAAAGGAGAGAGAGTAGCAAGTAAAAGAAAGAAGAACTTTGCATCTTTGATCGAATTTATGACTTTTACTAGCTCACATGTGTGAACGACAAATTTCTATGAATAGGTTGAGTTTCTTCTAGGTTGATTGCAAGCCGAATTTCAACCCTAGTTGCAGGATCAATTTTTTCTGAGTTTGACCATATTGGATCAAATTTGACCAGTGTTGACTCTGAATTTTGGAGTTGACTTGGAGGATGGTTTGACTTTATCTTGGTGGTAGTTTAACATTGGTTCTTGGCTTGGATATCTCTCATTTTGATATGATTTTATAAGGAAAGGATTGTTGGGGTTTTACCCATTGTGGATTTTGTTATTTTTTCTTAGGGATATATTGTTCTTTGTTTTGATAATTGCATTTCATTGTTTCCATATTAAATTCACCCCATAACATCATTACATTATTCAAATTTACACCATTATTCAACAACATATGCAACTATGTAGAAAGAACAATATCATCATCTATGTAGTGGAACATAAAGGAACAATAGAAGAAAAACATTCACACATAGAGACATCAGGATTGGTCGGAGGCCAGGGAAAAAACCACTATGGGGAAAACTCTTTAAAATTCTTATTCTTATTAAATTGTCATTGAATGATTCAACAAAAGAGAGTACAATGATCAATATCTTCAACCATAAACCTATCTAGCAAAATTAGCTAAAAAACATCCATGAAATGAACCCAACAATGATCATACTCAAAATCCTAATTCAGAAGCTTGTGATGAACTGTCACTGTCTGTGGTCAATGAACAAAAACTTCTGTTAACTAAAAAATTCAATTTTAGGATCTAGTCACAGGGAGGAAGAGGTGTGCGAGTGACTAAGAGCTTCTAATTTCTCCCTTGAACCTGTAAGCCAGTGACTACAGTCGAAATTTTCCTTTGGTAAGCCAGCGACTGTGACCCAAAACCCTAGAAAGATGCATGAGCTTCAAAGTTCAGACCCTGTAATCTCGAACCTGTACCAATCAATCTCCGTGAACTTGCCTTAGACCTCTGCGAGCCAAACAAAAGAAGAGAAAATAATAATACTCTATTATTATTGTCCAAATGAGGTTGAGGTCACTTATATTTATATCTTTCCAAGGGTTTCCAATTTTCTTTAGGGATGACTTAATCAAATATGCACATGTGGGCTTATAATTCAAAAGTACACTCTCTCTTGTCCAAATTGAGCACTTCAATAGTTAAAATTGGTCCTCTCAAAAAGAGGATTCTCATCCTAGGTTGGAATTTGTAACTGAGATGCAAAATTAATACTCCCTTTAAGCTAGGGAGAAATTCCAACTACGTCATGTAATCATCATAAATATCCTATCATCAAATCATATCCAATATTAAGTATCATCATCAAATGTCGTCACCGCTCGTCTCTTGCGTATCTCTTGATTGTCCCTGCTCATATGTTGAACATTATCAAATCTAAAAGAAGAATTTGATAGCAGAGGGGAGCTCAATATACCATCGTTTATCCATCAGGGAGCCAGTGCTACCACCTGGAATCACTGCCAGTGGGGAATCCAATGCTACTACCCGAGAAACATTAGTAGGGAGCAAATTCTACGACTCACATCAACATCAGAGAGCCTAGCTCAATCCGAAACAACATCAAGGAGAACATCTCAACCTAAAATCCTGTTAGGGAGCTTAGTCTCAACCCAGAACCTCATTGGGGAGAAAAAACATATTCAACCCCATGTTGAGCAATAGGTGACATTGGAGAGCACATCTCAACCCATTATATTTCTTGTCGATCTTCCCAATGATGACCCACAAAAGTCATGTGGTAGAACACTTGCATCATAATCTGAGATTGGGAGAGATACTTGACTTACTAAAAGGTAAGGATCACATGCCCCCAAGCCTCCTCAACCCGTTTTCCAAAAGGGGAGGGACAATCCCAAGAAGCCCAACTTGTGGGTGTGATACGAATTGGGGTATACTCTGCAAAGACCAAGATAGGGGAGCTAACATCTCTAACCCTATGGGTGATAGATAGGGTAGAAACATCTACGACCCTATTGTCCATAGATCCCTCAACCCTAGGAGCCTTCCCTCTCAATTCGTTACCCTAGGAGCTCAAACAGGGAGGAAGAGATGGCTTAGTGTCCTCGATCAACAATGCTCTTTGTAGATTAGAAACATATTATTGTGATCGTATCTGGTAATCATCATGTCTCAATAGAAACAGTCTCATGTTCATACAGGACATCAAATCAAATATTATATTAGAAATAATATATATATATATATATCACAAAAAAGATACCTTGTTCAACCTCCCTTTCATGGAGGTAGCAACCACAAGCCTAAGCTTGTCTCCTACAATAACATTGAATCAATATATGAAGGTATTCCAGTCCCAAAAATATACAGGATTCTCTGCTGATTAGATTCCACTCATTATTATCACAATGTATTCTTGTCATATCCAGAACTTTCTCAAACAACTCTCCAAAGAGCTTCTTCATTATACCTCACAACTAGCCATGCTAGCAACATCGTATTCGACCTCAGTCGTTCTTAAAGATATGAAATTCTCATCCAAAATATCATGGCAGATCTCATACTAAGGCAACACTCAGATGTGCTCATCAATAACGATTCCAAACATCATCAGTCCATCCATGCAGTCACATATAAGAGAAAGAATATCTCATATCAAAAAGTTGATTGTCCCATGCAAGTATCTCGAAGGGTGCTTGGTGGCAACTCAATGTGTATGAAGCGGCTCAATCATGAACTCACTCAAGTTCTATGCACAATATATATGTATATGTATATAAACGGGTGTTCAAACAAAGCATCAATGCTTCAATCAACTATCAGTTGCCAAGTCAAGTTCAACAATATCTTTTTATAACTTCATGAAATTTGATCAGAGTGTTCAAGGATTTTCATTTCCACTTTCTTTAATAAATTCACTATATAGATTTTATTTTCCCAACTTTAGGACGTAATACATCATGCCAGGATTTTTAATTTCAAACTTTAGAGGCCATCTCCCTCTTACTTTGATCATCAAAGACTCATTTCATTTTCCTGGCTTCACTAGATGACTGTCAATGTGAACATATTGGGCTCAGGGAGCTTGCTTGATACAATGCTTTATGCAAACATAACACTTTACCAAACTAATATGCTCAGCCTTACATAAATCAATATTGTGCAATCAAATAACTAAGCCAGCTTATCAAGCCTTAGATGCCAAGTCAAAACTAATATCAAAATCATTAATATCACTGTAACAAATGCTTTGGACCAGGTGACAGGTAGATCTCACATCAAGTTATGACTTCATCTATTGTCATGCCAATAAATTGTGATTTACCAAGAAATATCAAGCCAAACTTCATCAAGTCATCCTCATGATCATAATATAAATAATTTATGTCACTAAATGCATACAACAAGGATAAGCCATGTAGTTTCCATCTATTTATTGTGAGATTACTTCATACTGAATCACAATTGTTTACACTTCAACTATTGTGTTAAGAAAAATGAGGACAAAACCATTATTGAATACCAATATTAGTCACTGAAAGTTACTATGGTCACATAACACTTTAATCAAGGAAACTCATTAGATATCAAGTCAAAACCCTAATTTGTTATCACAATGAGTTCAATCATTCCATAATAAAAAAATATGAAGCTTCATATCAATATTCTAAAGCATATTTATGAACTATCAAGCATCATGTCATTTCTCGTCTATATTAATCAACCAGATCTTGTCAAACCCTTGCAATCGTTATACATTAGATTCAATGGCTAAATAAAAAATAACATACTAATATGCATATTTCAGTCACATGCAAACACAAGTTTAGTCAACACATTCACATTCTCTATAGTAAGTCAAACATTCAAACTTCCTTGCTCATGGAATGTTTTGAAGTCTTCTTTGTCATATTGTTGGTGCATTCCCAATTTTATGCATAAGGCTTGAATTTTGTGACCTACAGGCATAACCACACCCATAGGCTTTCTTCTGTGTGGTTGAGAGGCTACAACCGCACCATCAAACTTTGTTTTGTGCAGTTGAGGATTAGGGTTAGGAAAACTCTCTCTTCTTAGACCAGAACTTGTTGCTGGCCAACAATATCAGATATTTGTTGGTTCGTGTTCATGAATCATACTTCAATAGTAAATAATATTTTATACATAATGCAAAAGATAGTAGGTGAAGGGATCTTATGGAGAGTTTATCCCTCTTAATGAGAATTCCCTTTAGCCATTATTATTCAAGTCATTAACCTGTCTATAATACCGTCATGCATCAACAAAATTTTTAGATCATAAATTCAATCTATATTATGTTCTAAAACATATATCCACCATGGTCATAACTGTTAGCATCAACTACTTCACATCATGACATCAATCTTTCATCAAGGGTTAGTGTCAAATATCTAATATGAGTATAATTTAAGAATCACAATCACAAAATCACTTCTTTATCACATAACTCAATCCATCAAGTCAGGGCATTCAATTTTACCATATGTCATAATTACTAAGCTCATCAAAAATTAATGAAAAGATCCTAAAGATCAGTACTTATGTAATCATGGTTATCATGCTTATCACAAGCATTATCAATTGTATCAAGCTACCATATATACGAATCAATGTGCAAGCCTTCTTTATGGGATCAATAAATTCATCATATCTAAGAAGTAAGATACTTGTTCAATACCAAGTGCACCATTTCATCCTAAGTACCATGAATCAAACTTTCATATGCATGAGCCATTTGTGAAGGTGACATTCCCATCATACCTTAGGGCTTACCTTTCCATCCTATATTGCAACTAAAACATTGGAATAAAGCACCATACATACCTTGAGTGTTCAAATACTTGTGCACCTTCTTAATTTACATAGGTAGCTGTAGCATTTTTTCAACTTTTCATCAAGTGCCTCTTTCCCTTTTCCAATACTAGTTATTCTCTTCTTGCACTAGCCATGATCCTCAAGAAAAATCCGCTTATCACAACTCATCGGGAGGTTAGAAGAATCCAAATACTCAAATATACATGCAGGAAGTATAAGTAATAATATAAACAAAAGTAAAGATATAGAGGAGCACCATAAACCAAAAAGTACTTATCTTCAATGAGAGGTTATCATCTCCCTCTTGAACCAACATTCAAGAGCCATCGTTGTCCATTGTTGATATGACAATGTTGCCTTCAATATTTCAACCAACTTTATCAGCAACCAGGCCTAATAGAGACTATCCCATCTAGGGCTACATGAAATATGACACAAGTGCTTAAGACTATTTACATTAGTCATGCTAGGGTTTCTAGATTGCATATCTCAAATCTTTGTTGTAAACCAGGGTTTCTTCCAAACTCTAACCTCATAATATTCATCAAACCCTAATAACCAAATTTCTTAGTGTTTCCTTCAAATCCTAGTATTCTTTTAGGTCTCCTCCATCTTCTCTTGCTTCCACCAATGGTGTCATCATATAGGGGATCTCCATGACTTTTCTTCGGCCCACCTCTGATACCATGTCAATTTTTCTTAGGGATATATTCTTCTTTTCTTTGATAATTTCATTTCATTATTTCCATATGAAATTCACCCCATAACATCATTACATTATTCAGATTTAGATCATTATTCAACAAAATATGCAACTATGTAGAAAGAACAATATCATCATCTCTGCAGTAGAACATAAAGGAGTAATAAAAGAGAATCATTCACACATAGAGACACCGGGATTGGTCTGAGACTAGGGAAAATCGCGGTATGGGGAAAACCTTTCAAATTCTTCTCCTTATTAGATTTTCATTGAATGATTAAGAAAAAGAGAGTAAAGTGATCGATATCTTCAACCATAAACATATCCAGCAAAATCACCTAAACAACATCCATGAAATGAACCCAACAATGCTCATACTAAAAATCCCGATTCAGAATCCTGTGATGAACTGTTACTCTCTGCGGTCAATTGCCGAACATTGTGGTTGACAAGAGAAAACTTCGGTCAACTGAAACATGCAAGTTTAGGTTCCATTAGTAGGGAGGAAGAGGTGTGTGAGTGACTGAGAGATTCTAATTGCTTCCTTGAGCCTGCAAGCCAGTGACTACAATCAAAATTTTCCTTTGGTAGGCCAGTGGCTATGACTGAAAACCCTAGAAACACGCGCGAGCTGTGGACCCTGTGGTCTCGGACTTGTACCAATCAATCTTTTCGAACTTGCCTCAGACTTGTGCTAGCCAAACCAAAGAAGAGAATAGAATAACGCTTCATTATTATTGTTTAAATGAGGTTGAGGTCCCTTATATTTATATCCTTCCAAGGTTTTCCAATTTGCTTGAGGGCTGACCTGATCAAATATGCACATGTGGGCTTATAATTCAAAAATTCACTTTCCCTTGTCCAAATTGAGCACTTCAATAGTCAAAATTGGTCCTCTTGAAAAGAGGAATCTGATCTCATGGTTGGAATTTGTCACTAAGTTGCCAAATTAATAGATTTTCCCAGGATAAGTTATGTCTTGTCTCTTGTGCATTGCGATCTCTATTTTGAATGGCTGAACAAAAGTGTAATTTCTTGATGAAGAATATGTAAATACTAAAAGAACAATAATTTTCATAAGAAATTATCAAAAAAAGAAATTAAGTGAATGCCTCTATTACACCTGGTTTCTCAACAATTTGTTGGAAATATTGATTGAAGACATAGTTGTAGTAGCTCTTTCTCTCTTTCTATGGTGAAATACATAAAAGGAGCTTTCAAGACTAAGGATTCTCTTTGAATCCATTAAAGAATACATCATCACCTTTGTTTTAAAATTGTCTACATCTAAGAGAGTCTTTGATACCTTGATGAAGATTGGAAGAAATCAAACATTAGTAGCTGGAGATGAAGGAGCCCTTAAGAAAGACAAGGTTGAAAGTCACTATTCTTCTCTTATAGGTTCAATTGAAGATGACAACATGTGGGTAATTGATAGTGGAGCTTTAAGGCATATTGCAGGTGATCGTGAACATCTCACCAATTTATCAAGAGGAATTTCTTCTCAATAGGTCGAACTCAGAGATATTAATAGCTATCCAGTTGAAGGCATTGGATCTACCTCCATCAAGTTGGAATCTAGTGGGAACTTTCATCTCAACGAAATCCTCTATGCTCCATTTTTGAAAAATAGTTTTATTTATATTTCATGTTTAGAAGATAAAGGAGATAGGATAAGATTTATTGATGGAAAAGTGGTTGTTTTGTCTAAGGGATCTAGTATAGAAAGTGCTAGGACTATTGGGATTCATGAGGGGAGGTTGTATAGACTTCTAACTCCTCCTCAAGCTTTAGTACACATTAACATCCGGATTAAAGAAATTTTGAGCTCTGTTGTCGCTCGGATTGTACAGGTACCGCAACAATCACTCAGGGTCGGGGTTAACACTTTGATCCCCACCCTCTATGTTTTAGTTTTCTACCAACAATAGGCTATGGGGGGTAGTCCCTATGGAAATGAGGTGGAGGAAAACAAGTTTGGAACCAACTTGTTCGGGAGACACAGTTGAGTGGCCTAGCTACTAGGTAGAACTTAGCAAGATTAAGGATTAGATTAGATTTTATATTCAGATCAGTTCCTGATGGAGTAAAAAATTATTGCTTATTAGAAATTATAGCCAAGTAACCAGATGGAAAATTGTCGCTTATATGATGAACTAACTTATATGAATATGAAATTCCTAAGAACTAGGTGTGATGTAAGGATCTTGGTTAATTTTAGATTAAGTGCCTAATCTAAGTTGAACCTGTCCCTTAACTATTTTGAGAAACAGTCTTCATAGTAGGTTGTGAGATGGAAGAAGACAATGGTCGGATTAATAATACCTCCCCCTGTGTTCCAACCACCCAGTGCCTCCGACACTGTAGAGACTGTGGCTCTGACTACTACAAGGTAACTGTGTTAACCGTTAATAAGGGTTGAATCCCTAAAGCTAAATGAGAGAGGGTTGTCCTAGGAGTCTATCAACCAAGATTGTTCTTAGAGGTAAGTTATTAAATGCAAAACTAAGACTAGAATGCTTATGCAATGATTATGAGTGAAGCTACTTGAGTTAAGATTGTTTAAGTGTTTAAGTACTTAACTTATTATTATCCTATGACAATAGTAATTAACAAATCTTAAAAAAAGACAAGTGCATAAGGAAAAAGTGCCAGTGAATCAATCCACAAAATACTTCAACAAACTACCCAATTTATCAATTAGCCAATGATCAATAAAAATGTTCTCATCGCAATGAAAATTAGATTATAAATGCCAAAGCAACTTATACCCTCAACAAGATCAGAAATTTAAAGCTTAAGTGTATGAGTGCTTTAAGTGTAAAATTCAAAAATTCTTGTAACTTAAAACAAGAGAAGCAAATGATAGATCTCCAAAATCCAAAATCAACTGTAACACTTCTAAAAATTCAGCGCTTGTTAATCTTATAACAACAGTAAGAAAATCACTTTAGATCATGAAATTTACCAACAATATGAAACTTTTTTTTCCAATGATTAGCAAATGTAAATTTATGAATTTAGCCCACTTTAAAATGTAGTATTCAGTGACATATAAGATATGAACTAACTTATTATAACAATGATTAGATAATAAAACCAGTGAGCTAGTGATGCTACAACAAGTGTCGAATATGCCCAAAACTAGGAAAAATTTGTCAAAAAAAATAAAAAGCTTTTTTATGTGAATTATTCAGAAAAGTTTAGATCTGATTTAGTAATTTATGCAGAAAATTTCAGCAAGAAAAATTTTAGATCTAGGCTATACCCTTGATGCCCAAGTAACCAAATTTTGAGAAAATTAAATTTTGCAAATTTTGAGTTATTTTAACCAAATTAGTATGATTTTAGGGTTCTTATATCATTTTTGTAAGATAAAATTTACAGTAGTAGAAAAATAGTGAAAATATAGGGTTTAGAGAGAAAACCCTAAGCCCAAGGCCTTGATGATCCCTTTGTCCAAATTTGTTGAAAATTTAGGATGAACTTACCACCTGAAAAATAGATTTTTCAAGGCCAAAAACTTGCAAAATCACCAAGTATTTAGTCCAAAAGATTTAGAGATGGATTTAGGGAAAACTAGGGCCAAAGAGAGCCAATGTTGGGCCCAGTAGGGCTAGTGTTGAGGGCTAAGGGGGGTAGGAGGCCAAAGAGAGGTTAAAGGAAGAAGGAGGAGGTCACGAAAAGCCAACGCTGGAGGGAGAGAGGCCCATAGGGATAGATGGCTAAAGTTAGAGGGCCAAAAAGAGCCCCAAATTCCACAATTGACCTTTGAGGCAGTCATTTAGGGTGAAAGAGGGCAGTGGAGGCCTCCTATGCCTACGACTAGGCCTTCTAAGGCTTAAAGGCCTCAACGTTGGGCCTAGAAAGGGAGGCTGAGGCCCCTAGAGGGTACGACCTACCCTAAAAAGGGTATAAAATATTATGCAAAGGGAAAAAAGGCTAATGCAGGCCAAGAGAAGGAAGACATTGGCCCTAGGAGGGCTTGATCTGGGCCTAGAAGGCCTAAAAAATGAAACCCTTGCTTCAAAAAAAAAATTCTCTTCCAAATTTGAATTTTGCTGCAAATTTTCAATGACTGGCCCTGCAAAAACTTCTAGAGACTAGATCTTACCCTCAGTGGCCTAGATCTAGCTCTATTCCAACCTTTTCTCTTGATTTCACCTACAAAAAAATGGAGATAAAATACCCAAAACCCCAAATATATACAAAATCTCAAAAATCCAAAATCCAAATTAGCAAAATTAATTTACAAAATAATTTAGAAATCTATTTACAAATATACAAACATACAAGGGTTCTGAAAAATAAATTTTTGAGATTTTTTTTTTTTTTTTGGATATTTTCTTTAATAAATGGCTAAAATATACTTTATAAAACCAATGCACACTATAGCTTTAGCAACGATTAAATCCACTAGATAAATATTTGGGATCCAAGCAAAGTTGGTCCCTGCCCACAGTTTGTGAACTTGGAGACCAAGGACTGAAGTACCTGCAAACACTATGTATTTATCTCAAGAAAATTTGTTAATCATATGGCGAATCAAATCATTTAAGATTAGCCCAAAAATATCAATAGAATTACTCTATCTCCATCTAATGAAAAAAATATCTTATCATTTACCATCACAACATAGGAAAACCTGTAGTTAGTACATACCACAAATCAACGAACATGGAACAACTTGAATTGTTCCCAAAGGTCTTTATTATGATAGAAATAAAAGTTCCTAGTGGGATAATAATGTTACATCAATGCTTCAACAACATTTTCTTAGCTAGAAATTAGATGGCTAGATACTCAAATAACTCTCTAATTTATAGATAAATCCTCCAAGTGGAAAAACAATGGCTAGTTTGTTTGATCATTGTCAAAATAATGTCGACCTTCAAAAAATACTTGATCATCCTTCAATATTAGCCATTGAATTTTTATTTTTGAGGAATTTTCGAATTTATCATTTAATTCCATTTTTATTAGCTCAAAATTAATTATTTTGAGCTAATTTCCTAAAAAAATTGACTTTCACTTAACCTATTATGAAACCAGCTCACAAAAAGATAGAAAAGATAGCTCAACACCTCAGAAATAAGCCTCTAAGAGGGGGAAACCTCCTTTACATTACACACATGAAAAATTCTTAGATGATACAAATGACAAGACCTCCTTTCTATATATAGGAGTCTAAGGGGTCATAATATAATCAGAGCCAACATAACAATAATAATGTAAGGGCACAATAATAACAATAGTGGGCTTCTATGGGGCACAATAATAACAATATGGGGACTACATGGGCACAAAAATATAATAAGGGGGTTGTACTAATAACAATAAGGGGTTACAGTATAGGGACCCAACATGCCCCTCTCCTTCAAAAAGTGTTGTCCTCAACGCTTGAGTAGTTCTTCATGCTTATGTATAAATTCTTGTCCTCCCATGTGGAATCCTCAGCGGGTAAGTTCTTCCACTTGATTAGATACTCTTAAATTGACCTATTTCGTAGCTATCGATTTCTTGGTTTTGTGACTGCTTCAGGGTCCAATATGATTTTTCCTTCCTTGTCAATTTCCCGCAATACTGTTTGAACTGGGATATTCTTCAACTTTTGAATGAGTTCCCACTCCTTTGGGCATATGGATATCTGTAAGGCCTGATGTTTGGAGGAACACTTCCTGGAATCAAATGAATAGAATGATCATGATCACGAATAGGTGGGAGGCCTTTGGGAGTCTCAAATACCTTGGAAATGATCCAAAACATTTTGGAGATCTGGAGAAATACATGATTTCGAAGTGGGATCTTCTAGTGAACATAATTGTGAAATTACACCTCTTTGTTCTTTATTTAGAATTTTTGTCATGTTGTTAGCATTTATTATCTTTCCTAGTTTCCCTTCAATACCCCTCAATTCAACTTCTTTTCCTTCCCAAAAAAATTTCGAGAAAAGTTCTTGAAAATCAAAAGCTATCGTACCCAAAGATTGCAGCCATTGGACTCCTAGTAAAACATTAGCACCACCCATTGGAATGGAAAGCATTGGGCTTTTCAATACATATTCTCCCATGGATAGCTTAATATTATGGCACTTTCCAGAGCAATTTATGGTTCGTCCACTTGCAACCATCACTTGACATGCTGGTGCTAGATATAGGAAGCAATTCAATTCCTTGGCTATCTTACAATGAATAAAATTATGGGTACTGCTCCAATCAATAAACACTATTACCTTTTTCTTCTTGATATGGCCTTCTATCTTAATAGTTTGAGGAGTGGTAATTTCTTCCAATGCACTACAAGATATGGGCGGATGCATTTCTTGATGCTCGATGTGATCGTTCACTTCTTGAACAATTTTCTTCTTGATATGTGCTTCTATATTGATAGTTTGAAGAGTGGTAATTCCAGCCAATGCATTACAAGATGTGGTCGGACTCATTTCTTCTTTCTTGATGTGATATTTCACTTCTTGAACCTTTTTCTTCTTGATATGTCCTTCTATCTTGAGAGTTTGAGGAGTGGTAATTCTTTCCAATGCTTTACAAGATGTGGTCGGATTCATTTCTTCTTTCTCTGGGGTGGGTTCCTTGTGTATATCCTCTTCTTTTGATTTTTCTTGATCCTTTTCTTCGTCCTCTTCATAATCTATAAAAAATAATTTCTTCTCAGCACACTTATGACCTTTAGTGTATTTTCTAACAAAGCCCTTTTTCTCTTTTTTCTTCCAATTGTTGTGGTATAAACCTTGTAGGTTGTGGAAGTCTAGGAGAAAAACACTTCCATAATTATAGTCATGAGTGATGGGATTCCTTGTTTCCATAATCTCGCTTTCAATTTTTCTTGCCAACCTGAATGCCTTCTCCAATGAATCAGGCTCCCAAAGATGAACCTCGTGTTGAATGTTATCCTTTAAAGCCCCTATGAAGACATCAACCATTTTCTTCTCTGGAATATCATTTACCCTTATATTCAATTTTTGGAAGTCCTTTATGTGCTCTGCCACTGAACCCTTTTGTTTGAGATTTATCAATTGGCTAAAGAAGGTGTTTCTCTTTGTATCCTCATAATGTGTTATCATTTCCTCTATGAAAATTGACTACATGACAAGTGGTTTACGAGAACAAAACCATTTATACCATAAAAATTGATTCAGTTCTAAATAATTAGATGCAATATGTACCTTTTGTAATAGTGGTACACCATGTATATCAAAATATTTCTCCATCTGTAGTATCCAATTTACCGGATCCTTGCCATCAAACTTCCTCATCTCGCTCTTTCTTGATTTTAGGAGCTTGATCTTGAAACGACTATAACTCTGTAATTTCGAATCTTCCAGTTCTGAAATCACAACATGTAGTAGCCCTCTGCCTCATCTTTCCAATGCCACCAGTCTGATCGAAATTGGATTCTCCAAGTAAGAGTTATGCACAATCTCCCAAGATGACCTAATTATATACCTTTTCAGAAGAGCGAACTTGTATGAAGTTCCATGTGTCAATGTTTTGACCTTCGGATTTGAAAACTATACACAGAAAACTACAGTCCGTCCTCTTTTTGTAACTTCTTACGAAATTTCAATCTGATGCTCAGAGAAAAAGTTATGACGATTTTCCTAAGGTCACCTATTTGAGATGTAATTCGGGAGTCTACAAAAACCCAAACTTCCTCAGATCATATATCCGAAAATATAGAGAGACAAGATCTGAAATTCAGACCTGAGGTTCAACGAGATTTCGTCTCAAATGGGTTTTTTTAAGCTTTTGAAATGTCGCAGAAAAAAAGTTATAGCGCAAATGCCATGATGACCTGTTCGGAGAAGCAAAACCCTTGAATCCAAAGCTCTGATACCAAATGTTATGAAACCAGCTCACAAAAAGATAGAAAAGATAGATCAACGCCTTAGAAAATAAGCCTCTTTGAGGGGGCAACCTCCTTTACATTACACAAATGAACAATTCTTAGATGATACAAATGACAAGACCACCTTTCTATGCATAGGAGTCTGAGGGGTCATAATATAATCATAGCTGACATAACAATAATAATGTAAAGGCACAATAATAACAATAGTGGGCTTCTATGGGGAAAAATAATAACAATATGGGGACTACATGGGCACAACAATGTAATAAGGGGGTTGTACGAATAATAATAAGGGGTTACACTAGTAGTATAGGGATCTAACATAACCACTAAGGTCCAAGGGTGCATTTTTTCTTGAAATATACAATATTCCCTTGGTGGAGGATCTCCAAAATTTAGTTCTTTTAAGACCCGCAAAATTTTCCACTTGGAGAACAATTTCTATATGAATTTATTTTTCACTCTAATTAATTAAATTTCTGGCTTAGGATTCTAATTTAGTTTTTCTAGAAAAATTAAATTAATTGACACTTGAGGGGATTAATTATTTTTTCCAGCCTCTAATATTTTAATCATGGTGTCTAAATATGAGGGACCATGCATTAAAATATTTTATACAATTTAACCCTTAAAGGGGGAACACCTATGCAGCTTAGACCCTCAAATTACATACCCAATCTGTGACACAATATGATCTAGTAGACCAAGTGATTTGTAATAAAATAATTTAGTCAATTAACTTAAATTATTCTCAAATCACTTTTACATAAGACTCGACTAGAACACTAGAACTCACCTAGTAATTTAACGAAGAATTCCACCCTAGCTTTGGGGTGAGGCTGGAGGAAAAAACTCTATTGACCATTTGTGTTTAGAAACACAAATGAATTAGTCAGACGAAAAATCCTAGGATGAAACTCTCACCAAAATAATAGGTTTACCTATGTTGTTACATACATTCATGGTCTTACTAGCATTATTTACATTACAACTTGAAAAATGGGTTTACAATGATGCATAAACTGCTGGTAGATGATCTGATACTATTGAAAAGATTGGTACTTCCACTTCCTTGGAACATTGACAAAAATTGTGCAACATCTGACTTCATATGGGGACACGTTGCTTCCAAGAAGTAATGTGAGAATCCTAGAATCCTGCATCCAAGAAAACAAAAGTCCATCAAATATATATCCATTCAAAATCGAAATCATCATGTATACAAAAAATGTCGCTTGAATATAAAATTCTAATCTAAAGAACCGAAACATAAAATATATAATAAAAATGCGTGAAATAAAACTATCTGATGACATGAAACAAGAGAATAAGGTTAGAGATACTATACAAAACGATGCCCTATGGCATTAGATGTCATCACTGAGGCACAATTTCGGGCATTTGCTTGCTGATTGGTAGATCAATGTGTTGTTTTCCAGATGTCCCTTGTTGATATTTCATCCTCTTCGGTCGGTGTAATTTATCATCATTGTGCTGCATATCTTTGTCAAACTAAAATGTGTTTGTATTTTTTCTTGTAGGACGGGATGGGTGGTGGAATGAATAAAAGTGACAGATTGACTGAACAAATTCTGACTCGAAGTGTGGTGGATGACCCTATAGCATGACTTTTTCACCATTTTCCAATGTTTTTGGAACTTCCACATGATACATTCTCTCCACTTCTATGTATAATTTGACCATACCACTTGTTGATGCTGGAATAGTGGTGTAAGATAGATCGATTTGAATATACCCACCAAGATCAGTTGTAAAATTCTTAGAAAGAAGCATTCCCCACACATCTAGCGTATCAATTACTCCTATGTCCATGGTGATGATCTTATATGGGTAATCATCTAATGCAACCTGTAGATCTTTAACCACACCAAGGACTTCAACTTTTTTAGAATCCATTGAGAAAATGTTATGATAAGGTCTAGATATTCTTACGTTTAATGGTTCCATAACTTTCTTAGTCATAAAATTTGTAGATGCACTAGAGTCAAGCATGAAATTATGGAGAAAACGATCATTTATGTCCAATTTCAAGAAGAAAGGTTGATGATATTCATTAGTCATATAGCATTTTAAGTCCTTTGACTTGATATCTTCATCTTTGGGCTGAGTATCAAATCTTTCTTATTGAACAATGCTTAAGGATTTAAAGAATGAATCTCTTTGTAATGGAATCTTCAGTGATTCTAAGATTGGAACCGACATCTTAATGTTATTGATCCATGCTGCCCAATCTACCTTTAATCCTTACTTATACCTTTCAACTGGAACTTTTCTATTTTGGCTCCAACCGTTACCTCCCTTGGTGTAACCTTTACTTTTTGCAAGCTCTAAGATCTTCTCCTGAGATGACTTCTCACCGTATGCTTGAGTAATGGGGTCTTTCTCTTTATTGAAGGTATTGATGGTGAAATATAAAGATATCATGTTGGCACATCCATTTCCTTAGAGTTATCTTCACTTGCATTATGATCTTGCTGGTTTATACTTTCCTCCAAGATTCTTCTAGCATAGGCACATGTAATATCTATTATTTTTTGTAGAATTAGATGTGTTCTAGGCACAAAATTTGGTGGAGAGGCTAGAATACATAATATCTCCAAAACCCATAAATCATTTCTAGAAATTCCACCTAGAAATAACTTAATTAGACTATTAGCCAATTTTTAAATATTTCTTAAGTCTAAACATAAGGAATATGGTTAATTAATCATAATTAATTAATTCAAGGCGTGAACGATCTAGAAACTCACACATAGCAAATTCAAGTTAATCCTATACATCGATTAAGATTGAATATTGATCGTTGGATTCCTAACAGAGGATTATAAGAAGAAGTCGACGAGCACTTGAGTAGTTCGATTACATGAGCAGATCGATTTTCTGAGTAGCAGTAGCTAGTTTCCGGAGGGATAGCCAGTGAGATCAAAGAAGTGAGTGAGGGGTTGGGACAATGATCTAGAGGAAATATTTTCCAGATCTGGAGAGGCAGCAGTAAGAGGGTCGAGTTATCTCAGAGAGGAAGCATTGAGGGACAACAGTAGCTGCAGCCAGGTAGTTCGATTTGGAGGAAGGAAAAATCATTCTCAGTTCCAAAGGCCGGGAAGAAGTCCCAGAGGGCCGAAGAGATGATTTCCTTAGCATCCAAAGGCATAATGAATTCATCAAAGCCTAGTCCGAGGATAACCATATGTTGAAGACAAAAATTGTTCCTTTTTGACACCTTCCCTAAACTCCATACACTCCATTCCATTCCCTTTTTACCATAATAATCCCAATAAGGTCAACTTGCAAGTTTATTGGAAAAAGAAGGTACCTAATCATATTTTATTCACAGTTTCATTGTTTATTTGTTATTTGATTTAATATTTGCATAAGCTACTGAATTACATCAATTCTTATCTAATGATTGATTCTGTAGCTTACATGAAGAATTTGTAGGTTCCAAAACACCAGTTGAGGAGAAAAATGTATGGACAGGTAGCTGACAACCGACATAACAATATACACCTATATTCATGATCCAGCAAGATGATAAGGGTACCATATGAGCAGGTCAATGTGGAAGCCAACCTAATGGAAAAGGAGCCAAATATGAATCAGGCGAGTGAGAAGATCAATGATAAGGATGAAGCTAATATTTTTCCCCATGATTTTCTTCTCCGATAACAAATCACGAGGAATCACTATTTCATATTATCTTATGTTATTTCTAGAATTTGTTTCGAGTAGGATAGGCGTAAAAATATTTAAACAATTTATTGAAGGAGGTTATAAAACCTACCTCTCTGCATGACGATGATGGACCAGTTAATTTTGTTTTTTTGAAAACACTCTTTGCATTTATAGAAGCAAGTTTGATTATTCCTCTGTGTGTTGTGTTAATGTATGTTTAATCTTTGATCGATCGTTGCTTACCTATAACTCACAAGAGGCCCTCCTAGGAGCTGTAAGGTCTTATTTTATTTTATTTTCAGTTCATATTTCAGTTTTATATCTTACGTTCTGTAGCCTTAGATTATCTGAGCTAATCTTTCAGTTTTGATTTTCAGTGATTTCTTATGACAGTGAGAACAAAGTTTATAACAAAGTTTGTTAGAGATTTTTATCATAGATTTAATCATTTTGTTGTGTAAAGGATGAAGGAAATAAATAAAAAAGGGATCTAGTATGCACATGTAAATTTTGAAGAGTAGAATCATTTAATTGCAATTAGGATTATAATTCTTCCAAGGCTTTATTAGTGTGATTCAGATTTTCCAATGTGATATTTTATTTCTATACTTAATACTAGTTTCATTCCTGTGAGTGAGAAGTAGATCTAGATTTGTTGGTTTGATATTTATTTCTACAATTTTAGATTAGTTTTATTTTCTGCAACTGTAAAGATAATTTGGATTTGATTTTTCTATTTACTTCTGCAGTTTAATTTAGTTTTTTTTTTTTTTTTTTTTTTTTATCAGTATAATATGTTCCTTCCTTACAAGAGTGATAATTTCTTAGATAAAACATGTGCATGAAAACATCCTAGTTCAATTTGAAAATGTACTCACATAATAAAGAATCCTAGCATAACTAGTGGACATACACTTCATCAGTTTACAAGCCCTAGTCGATAATTTATGTAGTAATTTAAGCTCAATTAAATTACCAAACATTTTGGCGCCGTTTTCGAGGAAGTATATATAGGATTTAGTTTCATTTATGAATCTTAAAAAAAAAAATGATAAAAACATATTTATGCATAGGGAAAGAGATTCTAGGGGTAGGTTTATAAGTAGAGGCAGGAGTTCCATTCCAACATCACGACTCATCCCACCACGATGTCGTTGTGCCACACCATCCACTAAAACTCATATTCCATCATTTGCAAGTAGACTTAGGCTTTCAGAGGTACAAATATTTGAAATACAACCAAAATATTCACCAACTTCTTCTAAAGTTGTAGTAGATGAACCTACATCCCCAACAAAAGGAGTAATCTTTCTATCTTCATCTGGAGAACCAATTCTACGATAGGAACTAGAAGTGCCTAGTGAAGAAGAAGAAGAAACTCATTTTATTCCATTAATAGAAGAACCAGAAGAGGAGCTATAAAATCCAATTGAAGAACCCTATATTAGCCCTGGAGAATCTATAATGGCAGGGGAAGGAGAAGTATATGTACATAATTTGAATGGTGACTTTTGTATTGGAGGTAGAAGAGGTAATAGAGGAGGAGGTAGAGGGGGAGGTGGAGGAAGAGGTGGTATAGGAGACCTAAAACCTTTTGGGTTTCCCATTTTAGATGAAGATACCATAGTTACAATGAAGAATATCTCAACCTCCATCCTCACTAATTTCCATGGAGTAAGACATGAGGATCCCGAAACATTTCTTTTTGAGTTTGAAGTCTTGTGTAGATCTTATGACTACTTTCATGATTCTAAAAAAATGAAATTGTTTTCAGACACTCTTCAAGATGGAGCACTTAACTGGTTTATGGGATTAGGAACACATACCATAAGAACATGGGAAGAAATGAAAAATGTGTTCTTAGAAAAATACAAAGACTATTGTATGCCTCATAACCTTAAATATGAAGTCTTTAAAATGATGCAAAAAGAGGATGAAAATCTTGAATATTTTGTTGAAAGATTTGCTTATAATTAAAAGGGATAAAATGCATAATCTAGATGAAGAAACTCTGAAATCTCTTTTGGTAAGATCCATTAGAGATGAGTGGGTAGATATTCTCAATTTAATGGGAAAAGGAGATGTTTCTCAGTTATCATTTAGAGAAATTTGTGAATTGTGTGTACACATTTCAAGAGGAACAACTAGAACTGGGAAAAATCCAAGAGACCCTGTTATGTCTAGGATCAATAAATTTGCAACTGGGATAGTAAGCAGAGCAGAAATAGGAAATTTTCTTGACAACTTCAAAACATATATCTTAGGGAGTATTAGTGAACAAATATATACTCTTAAGGTTCAAAACAAGCAAAAAACTAAAAATGTTGCATTATCAATTTTTTGTCTAAAATGCAAAAAAAAACATGCTCTAAGAGAATTCCCTTTTGATAGTGTAGAAATATGTGCTATCTATGAAGAAATTCATATCACAAAGGAGTGCCCTTCAATTCCTAGACTTAAAGCAGTCTTACAAAATGAATTTGAAGCAAGCCAAGTCGAGTCACTCTATTTTATTGGTAAAATACCATGGCCACCACAACAACCAAATATGGTACAAGGTCTTAATCCTTAACACCAATCATTTGCAAAACCTCAAAACAATTGGAATACTCCAATGCCTTGGAAAAATTGGCCACCTAAAAATCCATTATGGACACAATGTTGGAAGTATCCTCCTAGGAATCCTCAGTATAATCAATTTCAACATCCATTTATTCCATATCAACCTCCATATTACCCTCCTCAATCAAACAATTTTCCACAATTTCAAAATCAAACTCATCCTTCTAATCAACCACTTCAATTATCATCCATATCATACCCCCAAAAAACTAATCAACTACCTGCTCAACCACTTCCAAATCCAAATAATAAAAATTCACAGCCTGTTTACAATATAGAAGGTCAAAATTTCCAAGCTTGCGTGATAATTCCATTAGCTTTAAACAATGCCCAACTTAGATCCGGTAGAGTTTTGGAAAAGAAGTCACCATCTATTGTTATTCAGGAATCTAGAGAGGATGAACCACTTGATAAAGAAACATATCTTAATCAAGAATAAATTCCTCAGAAAGAGAGCATCCCTATGCATGATACCTCAATAAACTCAACTCCCATTGGAGAACAAACTTTTGTTTCTGTTCAAAATCCACCCTTTCCTGAAAGGCTAAATATTGACAAAGGAAAGAAAAAAAAATTGTGTTACCTGAATATGATATGTTAGATGAATTGAAAAATGTTTTCATCAAAATTCCTTTATTACAATCTATAAGGGAAATACTAATATTTGCAAAGACAACTAGGGAGTTAAGCATTAAAAAACTAGGAAGAAGAAGAAAAGAAGTTAAAAAACTTCAGTTAGTTGGAAAAATTGCAGATGTTATGATGGGAAAACCAATAGTTCAAAAGTATTTAGATCCAAGTAGTCCCATTGTAAAAACGCACATTAAGAGTGTCGAGATTCCAAGCACATTGATTTATTTAGGATAAGCTATCAATATCATGAGTAAACAAACTATGGATCAATTAAAACTTTCTAATAATCAATACACACCAACATTACTACAGTTAGAAAATAGATCTTTTATCAAACCAAATGGTGTATTAGAAGATGTATTTGTCTCCTTATATTCTTGGGAATATCCTATTGATTTTATGATTTTAACTCCCAAGAATAATTTAGGAGGACATCCATTGATTCTAGGCAAACCATGGTTAGCTACAACTGATGCTTTTATAAGTTGTAGATCTAGTGATATGTTTATCTCTAATGGAATCTCTACTAAGAAGTTCATAGTATATCCTCTTGAAAAAACAACAATAGAAGTAGAAAGTGAAGTTTGGATAGATGATGATAATGAAGATTTTGATATACAACCAATATTTTCTACTTCGCAAATAGATAAAGAAGATCAAATTTTAAATCTGATGAATAATAATGATTCTTCCTCATATTGTGAAAAAGATAAAAATTTTCAAGAACAATACAATTTTGAATATCTATCATCACATCAAATGGATCTACATTATATAGAAAAATTTGGAAATTCCTTAATAGAAATCTTTCTAGGGAAAACTTTGAATATTATGATAACATGGACAATTCCCAAAAGAAAGAATTAATAAAGATGTTACAAGAACATTCCTCTGTTTTTGCATGGGAATACACTGATATGGAAGGAATCGATCCTAACACTTGTATGCACCATTTCTATATTGAAGAAAATGCCAGAGCAATTAGACAACCCCAAAAGAGGACGAATCCAAATTTAAGAGAAATTGTTAAAGAGGAGTTACAAAACAGTTGAATGTGAATTTCATTTACCCAATATCAAATAGCTAGTGGGTCTCACCATTAATGATTGTTCTAAATAAAAATGGAAAGTGGGGAGTATGCATCGATTATAGAGAATTGAATAAAGCTACCTTCAAAGATCATTTTCCGCTTCCTTTTATAGATCAAGTCCTAGATATATTGGTAAGGAAAAAATGTTTTTCGTTTTTAGATGGTTCTAGTGGATATAGCCAAATCCAAGTAGCTCCATAAAATAAAGACAAAATCAATTTTACCTATCCATGGGGAATCTATGGTTACCGGGCAATTCCTTTTGGATTATGTAATGCACCTACAACATTCCAAAGTATAGTTCTAGGAATTTTTTCTGATCTAATTCATGATTTTGTGGAAGTTTACATGGATGATTTTACTGTCTATGGTAATTATTTTCAGGAAGCTCTTGAAATTTTAGAAAAAATTCTCATTAGATTTATCGAAACAAATCTCTCATTAAGCCATGAAAAATGCTTTATGATGTTCATCGAGGGAATTGTTTTAGGCCACCACCTTTTAGGAGATGGAATTAAAGTGGATTCATCTAAAGTAGAAGTTATTTTTAAATTATCAGTTCTTGTTTGTAGAAGAGATGTTGGAAGTTTTCTTGGTTTACTGGTTATTACAGAAGATTCATAAAAATATTCAGAAAGATAGCCTCTCCACTTTTCAAATTACTTACAAAAGACTATGAATTCATTTTGAATTCTGATTGCCAAAACTCTTTTGAAACATTGAAAGAAAAGATTACTGAAGCACCTATCTTAAGAGGACCAAATTTTAGTCTTCCTTTTCATATTTCATATGATTCTTTAGATACAACTTTGGGAGTTGTATTGGGACAAAAATATTTGACTCCTTGTTCCATTTATTACACAAGTAAAAATTTGACTCCCGTAGAGTAAAATTATACTGTAATAGAAAATGAATTTTTAGTTGTTGTACATGCCATCAATAAGTTTCAACACTATATCACTGGTTATGAAAAATTTTCTCAGATAGATCACTCTGCGATTATATATTTAATGAATAAATCAATTCCTAATGGCAGAGTTACAAGATGGTTATTGTTATTGCAAGAATTCAATATTACTATTTTGGATAGGCTTGGAAAGGAGATACAATTGCTGATTTTCTATCTAGAATCCAGAATGATAATAAGGATGTTCCTGTAAAAGATAATTTTCCCGATGAACACATTTTTGTAGTATCTATTAAATCTTCTTGGTTTGCAGATATTGCTGATTATTTGGCTACAGGGAAGTTACCTTCATATTTGTCTCCTCGAGAGAAAAGGAAAGTTATTCAAGCCAGTGCATCTTATTTATGGATAAATGAAGAATTGTACAAAACAAGGTCTGATTTAATCTTTCAAAGATGTGTGAGAGAAGATGAACTATCAAAAATATTAAAGGTTTGTCACGATGAATCATGTGGAGGACACTTCACTGATAAAATGATTGCTTATAAAATCCTTCTCTTAGGATATTATTGGGCTTCTATTATTAAAGATGCCAAAGAATATGTTAAGAGATGTGATAGTTGCCAGAGAATGGGAAAGCATGTTCCTTCAGATGAGATTCCTCTACAACCTCAGGTACCTATTGAACCTTTTGAAAAGTGGGCTATGGATTTTGTTGGTCCAATCAATCCACCATCAAGGAAAAAAAGGTACATTCTTGTTTGTACATATTATGTCACAAAATGGGTAGAAGCTAAAGAACTTCCTTTTGCTATTGAAAATGTTGTAGTTTAATTTCGTTTTGAGTATATTTTCACTTGTTTTGGTGTCCCAAGGGAAATTGTGACAGATCAAGGTACTGAATTTACATCCAAATTGGTGCAAAAGATAATGGAGGAGTACAAGATCAAACATCGTAAATCCACTCCATATCATCCACAAGAAAACAAACAAGTTGAAGCTACTAATAAAGTACTTGAAGCAATTCTTACCAAGAATGTACATCTGCATACAAGGGATTGGGTAGAAAAGCTTCTAGAAGCTTTATGGGCATATCGTAACACATGGAGAAATACAACGGGACATACTCCTTATGAACTTGTTTAGGGAAGAAAGTATTATTTCCTATTGAGTTCCAAATAAAGACCTTCAAAACAACAGTCAAATTGTGTCTTGATCTATCAAAAGCCCAAAAACAAAGAATGGAGCAATTGAATGAACTTGATGAGATACAATAAGATGCTATTCACATAACCAATATAGTTCAATAACAAAGATCCATATGGTGTGAAAATTTTATCAAATATAGGAAGTTCAAGTTGAGTGATTGGGCATTGCTTTTTATTCTAAATTCAAATATTTTCAAGGATAATTTCAAACTCATTGGGTTGGTCCTTATGAGATTGAAATTGTCTTTGATAATGGAGTAGTCGGAATTAAAACCATCAATGAAGAAAATTTACTTTTCCTTGTAAATGGTCATAGATTACGAATATATCATAAATCATTAATAAAGGAAGAGTTCATAAGAAATCTAGAAGATACTCTTGATTTGAAGTTAGTAAAGGAAGATTATTCTTCCTCTCTAACTTAGCTTTTTACTTTCTTTTTCAAGAAAAATATGTTAATGTCAGGCTAGGTAGTAACTCCACCAATTTAATTCATATTATTCCTTCAGGTTGGTCTTTATCATATACATGAGGGAGACTGTTCACTTCATCTCCCGATGAATGTTCATATTTCTTATTATTTATTTACATCAATTATCTTTATTCACCCGATCTTGATGATTAGGTGTCAACATTCCCCCCCTTAATCTGAAGGGATGTTGGTGAGTCCAAGCATCATTCTAAATCGTTCAAGCTTTTCTCTTCCAAGCGCTTTGGTGAAGATGTCTACAATTTGCTCATTAGTGGAACAATGACGGAGATGGATTGTTTTGGCCTCAACGTGATGTTGAATCAGATGATATTTAGTATTGATGTGCTTCATTCAATCATGGAACTTTGGGTTCTTGGCCAACTTTATTGCAGAGGTATTGTCAATCATGAGTGGAGTTGATTGTATTTATTTTACCTGCAAATCTTCAAGAATTTTCCTAAGCCACACAATTTCTTTTGTTGCCTCAGCTGCTGCCACATATTTTGCTTTTGTTGTGTAATCTGTTGGAATTGATTGTTTGCGTGATCTCTAGGAGACAGCTCCTGATCCAAGACTCATAGCATATCTTGAAGTAGATACCCCAGTTTCTTTGTCTCCATCGAAGTCTGAATTAAAGTTTCCAATCAAACTAAATTTGTCCACCCGTGTATACTTGATTCCAAATTCTTGAGTTCCTTTCAAGTACCATAGAACTCTTTTTGCAGCAGAACAATGTCCTTCACAAGGCTTTTCCATAAACCTGGAGAGGATTCCAACATCAAACGAAATGTCCGGTCCGGTAGTAGTTAGGTAGTTGAGACTTCCTACAAGTTGTCTATACTTTATTGCATCCTCAAATTCTTTTCCTTCAATAGGTGTGAGGTTTAAGTTTTGTTCCATTGGAGTATTAAGAGGATTGCATTCTGTCATGCCAAACATGTTCAACAAATCTCCAATATACTTCTTTTGAGAAGGAAATATGGTCTTCAGATGTTGAGTTACCTCAATACCAAGATAGTAATGAACATAGCCCAAATCAATTATTTCAAAACTTTTCCCCAATTCCTTCTTTATGGATGCAATGTAGCTTTCATTGTTCCCTATCATCAAAGGATCATCTACATATGCCACAAGATATACAACTGTTTTGCCAACTTTCTTGACAAATAAAGTTGCATCATCAAGATCATAATGTTTGACATTGAGTTTCAGAAGATGCTCAGTTAGTTTTTCATACCAGGCTTGTGATGCTTGTTTGAGGCCATACAAGGATTTCACAAGTTTGCATACTTTTTTTTCATGTCCTTTCACAACAAATCCTTCAAGCTGGGACATACAAACATTCTCTTTTAGATCTTCATTCAAGAAAGCAGTTTTTACATCCATTTGATGGACATTCCAACCGTTCTTAGTTGCTAGGGCAAAGAGTGTCCAGATGGTAGCCCATTTTGTTGTGGGGGTAAAAGTCTCCTCATAATCAACTCCTTCCTTCTATGCCAAACCTTTTGCCACAAGCCTGGCTTTGTGCTTTTCAAGTAAGCCATCAACTTTATACTTGTTCTTGTAGACCCACTTGCAGCCAATTGGTTTGGTTCCTAGTGGAGGATGAACCAGCTTCCAAGTGCCATTCTTTATGAGGGCATCATACCCCTTTTGCTTTGCTTCTTTCCATTCATCACAAGAAGCAGCTTCTTTGAAGGAAGTTGGTTCAAAATCTGTAGACAAGTTCAATTCACAATCATAAGAAACATCCATATCAAATGGTGAATTAGAGTCATCTACATCACCTCCATTTTTCCGGTTTGACTTTCTAGTTCTTGTCTTTCCAACCTCATCAGGATGAACACTTTCAAGTGTCTTTGTCAGCCACTTTGGGGGACCTTTCTCAGATGGTCCAAGATGCTTCGTTGATTGAGTTGGGACTGAATTAAGATTGAGTCTCCCAATTCTATCAATCACATCACTTAAAGCATCATTTGTTGTTGGAGTTTCATGCAAGGGAGAGAGTTCTTCAGAAGAAGATTCAACATGTTGATCTAATATAGGAATCCCCCCTTAGGGATGTGGAATCTGATTATCAAATTCTTGAAATGATTTTGCATTTGCGAATCTATCCAAGTGATCAAGTTGCCGCTCAACAACATTGTCAGTTTTGGATGATTCAAGAAAAATTACATCTCTAGATACAACAAACTTTTTATTGACTTCATCATAGAGACGGTATGCTTTGGAGGTGTTTGAATACCCCAGGAAGATACACTTACGACTTCTTGCACCAATTTTATTTCTATGTACCTTTGGTATCGATGCATAACAGGTGAAACCAAAGACCCTGAGATGCTTTACCAAAGGAATGTGCCCATACCACATTTCATATGGAGTATTGTTTCTGAAGAAGAGCATGGAGCGTACCATATTTAAGGTTGTCCTATTCATTCTTTTAGCTACACCATTCTGTTGGGGATTATAAGGTACAGTTGTTTGATGTTTGATCCCATGTTGGCGAAGATAGTTTGCAAATTTGCCTTTTCTCCTTGAGAGTGTCTAGCCCCCTGCCTCTGAAATATCTTCCTCTTCCTCTTCGACCACCTCTTCCTCTGGAAGAATCTTGAGTAGGATTCTTTTCTTTATGAGCAAGGCACACAACCTCTTTAGAAGATTTAGGGGATGTCTTCTTTCCAAAAGCTTTTTCTCTTTTAGAAATTTTTTTCACAAGAGAGTCAAAGGTAATATCTTTAAGATTTCCATTTGCTTGCAATGAATCAAGATAATTGGAGTAAGTAGGATAAAGTGACTTGAGAAAAGTGATAAGAGGAATATCCAATTCAACCTTAGTGGCTTTGATATCATGCATTATAGACTTTACTTCGGATGCAAGAGCAAGAGGATCATTATTTTGCAATTCAAGAGTGAAGAGTTTAATCATGAGTTGAACAACTTCAAGTGCAAAATGTGAGTCATAGAGTTCTTTTAGCTTATATAAGGCTTCAAAAGAAGTTGAAAATGGTGAAATATGGCGACTCACCTCTTCACTTACAGATGCTGCAATTAATGCATAGGCTTTGTTGTTTTCCCAAATGTCGAGCTCTTTGTCTGAGGTAGGCTGTTTTGGGTCTTTATCTCCATCTCCAACGCACACTCCTTTCCACAACTCATTGAAAATGAGGGTTTGTTTTATCATCCGGGACCACTCAGGATAGTTCTCCTTGCCAGTGAGAACTATTCCCACAATGGATATGATTGAATGCTTTGTAAAATCTGTGTACTATAAAAAAAATACTTCTGGAAATATACTGTAAAAAATTGTACTTCTGGCGGCAAACTCTGTTTAACTTTGAAAAAAAATAATGAGGGATATGGAAGCTAGCGCATGTATTAAAAAAATGATGTATTATAAAACACATCAGTATTAAAATGAGAGTACAACGTGTAGCCAAACGCAATGTATGGTGGTATGTGGGTACAACGTGTAGCCACTAGATTTACCACAACCAACACCACAGTCCAACAGCGTGGTATAGATACCAGAATGGAGAAGATTTAATGGTGGGAGGGTGTATTCAATCGTGTATAAATTGGGAGACCACACCAACAAATCAGCCTTGTGATGCGCCACTAGCACCGACCCCTTCTATTTTTAAATTTCGATGAAAGACAACTTAGCTTCAGATGTTTGTCTGGCCGCTGCGCAGTAGGGAGAGGACCTGTGCATGTGAGTTTCAATGCATCGAGGAGAAGGACTGTTGAATGTTGAATAGTTTTAAAGTAAAAAAATCGGAGCAGTGAGAGGTGTGGGGGCTATATGCATTTTAACGGAGTTGAAAACCGGGAGCGGAGAGGGCCGAGAGTGTTGTGGGAGCATGGTGGTATACAGTGGGTTATAATCCGTAATGGATAGTGAAATTATAATGCTTATGGAGGAGGAAATAATATATAATCAGGGAAGATTGATGCAATATCACTAATCAAAGCTTCAACTCACACACACACAATTTGATGCATTTCAATGCTCCAGCCACAACAATGGTGCCAAGCACAGTCACAACGAACAACTCATTATTCAACGAACAACCACCATTATCATTAACGTATAATTTCATTATTCAAACTGACAGACAGCCCTGGGGGCAGTGTAATACCAGACTTCTGTTGTCAAACCTCACACTACAATGAAAAGTTGGCAGCACTGTAGGAACGCTGGCAATGGAATGTTCACAACACTGTAGGAGCATGTATTCAATGGGAATACCAAGCGTTACCCATATTATCACGCAAAGAGCAGACCCAGATTATCACACAAAGAAGAATGAGAAGAATATGGCAGAAGGGAGTTACAATGACAGATAGAGGCCAAAAATGGCGTTGGCTCTGATACCATGTTAGGCCAGGTAGTAACTCCACCAATTTAATTCATATTATTCCTTCAGGTTGGTCTTTATTATATATATGAGGGAGACTGTTCACTTCATCTCCCTATGACTGTTCATATTTCTTATTATTTATTTACATCAATTACTTATTCACCCAATCCTGATGATCAAGTGTCAACAATTAAAAAAGGATGTATAAACATGAAAACCAACATTGTTGGCATGTTTGTACGGAAAATCTAAGTTGAAAACCAAGAATTATTGGTAGCCTAGATTTTCTTTTAATTTCCCTATTCTTGTTCCATTTCTTTTATTCCCCTTTGTAGAAATAAGATAGCTACATAATTGTCAATAATCTGCAGCTGTCATTAAATTGCAAAACTATCATTAAATTATGAAGCTGACTTGATAGATTACAGCCAAAGAAAATGAAAATCATGGCCAAAACAACTTGAATGGAAATCATAGCTAAAGTGACCTGAGCAACCTACAAAAAGAGAAAATTAGTAAGGGAAAATGAAAGATATGTAAACATTAGCTAAATAATTAAGGACTAACATTGACTTATGATATAAATACATGATTATAACTGTTGCCTCCACCATATTATGTAATAATTACCTTTTTCATGACATAATATTGGTTTTTCACCATTCAATGCATACATTTTTTATAATCATCAAGAAATGCAAATGACATTAAAACCTTACTATTGTTTAAATTCATTCACCTTTATCCATATATATCTCATTTATCCAATACATTATCCCATTTCCTTTGAATGATATCCCATTTTCCTCGACTCTGTTTCATTATTCGTCGCCAAAAACACCTCATCTGCTACCCAAATTTCGTTCTCATCCTTGCGACACTCAATAATCCTATAAAAAACGACAATTAAAGATTGAAGCTTCCTCACAATGGGAGTTATTGTGCGTTATGAGCCAAATGGAGTCTAGTTTCTTCAAGGTTATTGACAGGTGAAACAACAATGGCAACAGGTACAATGGTTACAACTCTTTGAAAATTTTGATGGGCACTATAAGGAGGTTACAAATTCGTTTTCTCGGGCATATGATGGGATAGAAGAAAAAATTGGAGATATTAGGTTGGTCTTGATAGATTCGTTCATGGCAGAAGCTACAAGATTGCCGAGAAATGGAGAAAGTTGGTTTAAAACCCAAAAAATCGAAGAGAAAGATTGAGGCATCTTCTTGAAAAACTTAGGTATGGACATCTCCATTTTTAAGAAGGGATTTCCAATAACACCCTTAAAAACTAAATTGAGAAATTTTTTGTTAATCATTTAGAAATTCATAACATGTGAGGTTAGGTTTGTAAATGTGTTCTTTTATGATGCATTTTATTGATGGTAACGAAATCAATTTTCCATATTCCCTGCTTTGTAGTTTAAGAAAAATGGTTGCTAATATCCAAAGGAAAAATTAGTATATTGACAGTGCTTTGTATCATCACGGGTTAGTAAAAATATTAAGTGAAGCTCATTTGAAGAGTAAAGGGGATAATTGGGAGGATTTTCAGGTTCGAAATCACTTTAAGGAAGCTAAGCAAGATGAGTTTGGTTCTAAAGTAAGAAGAAGCCACCGAAAATTCCCTCAAAACCTAATCTTCAAAATGAAACACCTGCACAGGAAATTCCACAAGATGAGCCTACAGATAACAATTCTAATGACGAAGCCCCTCTTGCAAATGTTTTAGAGAGTCTTAAAATGAAGAAATATGTCAGTACACATGAAGGTCCATCAAAGGAAGGAATGGAGAAACACAAAAGTAGCAACAAAAAGCGAGTTTTCATTGCTGGAAAACCATCAAGAAGAAGTGCATGACTTATGAAATCAACGATTAAACAATCTCCAGGTTTTGTTAATTTATAAAAAGAAGAAGCAGAGAAAATACCATCACCAATTGCAAGTCCAACAAGGAAGACACCAAAAATTGACCTTGTTCAACAAGAAATTTGTGACTATATAGAATCTCTTAAACATAAATCACAAAGAAAAATTGTTGATTTATCCTCAAATCAAGAAGAAATTATGAGTGAAGAAGTTCGTTTTAGGCCTCCAGAAGAATCCAAAATTGAAAATGTTATTAAACGGAAAATTTATCAATTAGAAGTGTGAAACAAGTTTCTAAAGCAAGAACATGAAGCAACGAAGGTACATAATGACATTCAAAGGACTCAAAATTATAATATTCTCTTACATATTTGTCATTGGAACAAGAAAAAGAAGAAGTTAAAGGCTAAAAATTGTTGGCTTGTGTTATATTCTTTCCACATCTAGCCCACATAGTTAACAGGGGGTTAGAGGGGGGGCAAAGCCCCCCTTCGTTGCACCGATTGT